>JBAMIB010393857.1:0-10585 GCA_037177415.1 Kaempferia rotunda | reverse complement strand
AATTAGACACTAGCAACGTTTGGTGAGAAGTAATCAGTCTGGTACCGTAATATTGATTACATTACAATATGGATTACTTTGTTTAGTACAGTTTTAAAGCTATAATATAATATGGATTACAAAATGTAATAAAGTTTTGTAACCTAACAAAATGTGATTCAATTACATTCTAAGCTAATATTTAACTAAAATTTAAATATTAAATATACTCTTAGTCATCGCCGCCCGGTTCCCACCTCCGCCTTCGCTGTTGTGGGTCAACCCCTTGTGCCATTGCTCTTAGATTTGAATGCCTCGTCGAAGAAGGCAACATTTATGGATTTTAGGGCATCAATGGTTAGATTTGGTCAATGATTCAACTTGGGTAGAAGTTACATGATATTTTTATCATTTTATAATAATCGAATTATATTATTTATAGAAAGTAATAAACATAAATAAAATAATATAACCGCATTTATAATCATAGATTACACACATATTATACAAATATTAGTCATTGCACACACGCGTTGCATGTGTAATATAATACATAAATACAATAAATTATACTTGATAATGATGTGCCGAGCCCATGTAATAGTACAACGCAAGGGGGACACTCGAGAACCCAGCCCATGTATTAGCATAACGCAAGGGGGGCGCTCGAGAACCCTAGAGTAAACTACTATAACAGACTCTGCGTCATAAAAAAAAATTAATTTAATTTTTTATATCAGATATTAAATTGATAAAGACATATACTACACTTGATCTTAGCCAAAAGGCCAAGAAAGATGTGTTTTTTAATGTCACCGACCTAAGGTATTTATAGAAGTTTTTCTACTTGCGGTGTTATTAATTTTAAGATGTGGGACTAAAGAGATCATAGCAGTATAATATCTATTAATGAGAAAATTTTCTAATAATACGCTGCACCTGAGTCTTGAACTCTAGATCCTGAATTGTAATGAGAAAATTTTCTAATAATATGCTTCAGATGAGTCTCCCACTCTAAATCTATAATTGATTAATGAGGAAAATTTTTAATAATACCTACAATTGAGGGATATTAACGTAATTTTATAGACTTTATCAAATTAATTAAAAATTTATTAGTATTATCTAACCAATTCATGTTTTGCCTGAATTAATTAAATTAATTCATCTGTCGGATGGGGCACGCTTTTATAGAATTATGATTCATTAAAATGGGTCTTCATGATGGACTGATGAGTGAGTTATTACCACCAATGATTCATCGAAATGCTCCTTGTAATTTTTTTTAAAGAATAATTTAGAAGAAATTATTGAGTTGACCAAAGAAATGAAAGCTCTTAATTGCGATGATTCTAAGAAGCACGTGCACGAGATGCCTTTTTTCTATCATATTTTTATATTTATGAAAGACTTATTTCGTTTTTCAAAATATTCTTTTTATTAAAATATAAAAAAAAAATCTCCATCGAATCGCTGCAGGCGCTCAGCTTGATCGCACGGCGCCGCTGACCAAGGCTGTAGCCGTGATTGAGTGGCCCATGTCACGTGCCACATGGAAATTGTTTATAAATTTTTAAATATCTTTAATAGAAAAAATTATCTTTTAAAAAAATATGTCTTTTGATAAATATGTAAATATAATATAATTAAAAAAAAATTATTTAGTTGACCAAAGAGAATAATGCTTTAAATTGTGATGATTCTAATTTCAAATCAGCACGTGCATGAGATGACTTGTCAGTGGCCGAGTAAGAATAATTAATTGAACGATATATTTTCGTATCATATTTTTTATATTTATGAAAGACTTATTTTGTTTTACAAAATATTCTGTTTATTAGAATATATAAAAAAAAAAATTCTCCACCCGATCCGCTGCATGACCATCTAAGGCTGCGTTTGGTAGCCCGTAATCCAGCTTGAAATGTTATCCAGATTACATTACATATTGGATTTCGTTGTTTGGTATTAATTAAATGTTGTAATGTAATGTAATCCAGATTACAAAGCAAAAGCTACGTAATCCTGGATTACATTACGGACAAAATTTTACTATGACAACGTAAAGAAGATGCTGGTGGGGAAGATAATGAATCTTTTTGATTGATAATTTCTAACTAAGACGTTCTCAAACCTCTTAATCCCAAAAACAATCAAAAGCTACATGCAAAGATAAAGAAATAAAGTGAACACTCATTCATTTAAGAATTATTAGACAGTTATATCAATAGGCCAAAGTTATCATCCCCTTACTGTACAATAAGAAGTTTCATCTATATTCTTAAACTAAATTTAGCTGGCACTTTTAAACATTCTCAAAATTATAAAAATTACATTAAATTCCATAATAATATGAAGTCACATATAACAAAAGTAATGCTCATGATGAAAACTCTAAACTTGTGATAATTTGGATTCACTATGTGTTTGAAGATGTTAGAGTCGAAGACCATTTTTATGACCAATTTAGATGCAGGTTCTCAGGCTCGAAATAGGAGCTATAGAATAGTCCAAATAGTTGAGCAATCACCTATGTGATAAATCGTTAAGTGATTAACACTTGAACTTTCTTAATTTTCATATTTGCAATAATAATAAAATTATATGTTTCTAGTTTATAGCTTATTAATTGTTGTTGATTCAACAAGCATCAAACAACTCACAAAGTTATGCTGAAGCATTAACTCATAAGGTAACACCCAAAACATAAATTCAATATTGAGCATCTATTGGAATTAAATATTAACAGACATTGTTTTTTTTAGTTAGTCTACACATTTAAAAGTAATAAGTTATCAAAGTTGTATTGGCATGACACAATACAGTATCAAAATTATATTGTTCCCTTCGAAGGAAACTCTAACATAACTCCAAATTTTAAACCTCTGTCTGAAGAGATTTAATTGAGTGTTCCAGTCCTGACATTGAAAATAATTTTTCTTAGTTTGACCAGTAATATTGTCCGAATACGCCAGAACCGATCATGCAGTTTACCTATGGATTTTTGGTTTTTATCATGACATTTAGTGATTGATGCATCTAAAATATGATTCAATTTGCTATGCTCTTGTTGCATGGTAATGCTGTGAGTTTGCTACTAATTGCTTGATGCAGTTTGGAAATTGAAGGAACTTTGCTTTTAGGCACATACAACTTTTGGATGCTTCATTTGATTGGTTTTGACTCTTGCCTTTCAATTTTTTTCATGAAGTACACAGGCTGGATCTCATCCTATAACATCCATTTCATGGCTTCCTATGGTGCGGCTTCTTGTTACTGTAATGAAGGATGGCACACTGCAAGTTTGGAAGACTCGCGTGATTGTTAATCCAAATAGACAGCCTATGCAAGCAACTTTTTTTGAACATGCAGGTTGTCATCCTTCTAACTACTAGTATGTCTAATATTAGAATGTGACTGTTATTAGGTCAATCTAACTTTCAATTAGTAGTTAACCATACACAGCTGTTCTTATGATCTTGTTTTGCAGCAATTGAGAACATTGATATTACTAAGATTTTATCTCTTCAAGAAGGAGAAGCTGTCTATCCTGTACCACGAATTAGAAATCTGGCTGTTCACCCAAAGTTAAATTTGGTGGCCTTATTGTTTGCAGTTAAGCATGGAAAAATTGCTAATCACATGAAATGTTTATATTGGAGCATAAAAAACACTAATAAGGGTTCATGTCAACTTTGAATTTGAAGCAGGATATGATGAGTGAGATGAGTGCAAAAAATAGAGCTGCCTATACAAGAGAGGGAAGAAAGCAACTATTTGCTGTCCTTCAAAGTGCAAGAGGTTCTAATGGTGAGTCATGCAAAGTCCTGCATTAATTAAAACAGAAAAGGTCTAATTCACAACTGCTTTACATTTGTATGCTATCCATTTTCTATGGAATGCTCGTCATCTTCAAGACCAAGAATCATTGTTTCCCTTGTGAGTTTGTTTTAGAATTTTTAGCAAATGAAGCTATAATATGGATCAATGGATATTGGTTATTCATGGGCTCTATATAGTTATATTAGATGTCTTAAAAGGACGCTTACTGATTCTTCTTTTGTTTATGTTCTTTTTTGATAATTGAGGAAGTTTTGCACATCCAGGAACTATTTTATTCTCACCTCTGTGTTTTTGCATTTTTTTCAGAGTTTTTTTTTTCTAGAGGCACTCCACGACCTATGACTCGCCAGAATTTTTTCTAGAGGCACTCCATGACTTATGCCTCATCAGAGTTTTTCTAGAGACACTCTACAACCTATGACTCGTTAGTGAGTCACCCCACGAATACCGCCACTATAATTTTTCCTTTTTGGATCCTTTTGGAGGTAGATAAACCTCTTATAAATATTCTTTTTACAATGATAAGTATAAAGAAAGAAAAGTATGAAGTATAACAATGAAAATTAAGATTATAGAAGCTAAAGAATGGAGCTTTGAATGTTGAGTATGAGTGCTTTCAGTAATCTCACGAGATCCTTTTGGTCCCATATTGATAACATTCAACTTAGCTTCACTTTAGCCTAGCTCTGCACAAAAATGATCGTCTCCAACTTTATTTAGTTGACTGATTCTAGATTTGCGTTAGCCTCAGGATCTGATCATATTTTAGTCAACTCAATCCACTTCAACTTAACTAGTATCATGTAAGTCATTTGATGGTTGCAATCTTTCTTTTTTAATCCATGCTTCCTATAAAAAACTAGTGGACTAGAGGTCGCCACATGATAAAGGGGCAATCCTTTGAATTAACTCTTGGTCGCCACATGAGGTCTTTAATGCTTCCTTGGTCGCCACATGAGGTTGCCACATGAGGTACTACTGATAGTTAAGCTCTTTAATGCTTCCTTGGTCTAGACGATAAAGGGAATTAACTCTTCCTTTGAATTTTCACACTAGACCACCTATTAAAGAAACAGTCATAACTTTTTCTTGGAAAATGCTTTTGACTTGTTTCAAAATCTGCTTAAAAGTTAAGTGGTTGAGCTTTCTTCAAATAAAGGCACGCCCCTTAACTCTTTAGCATTCAATTCGGACTACTCAATCAACTTGAATCATTTGTAGGTTTGGTAATTGGGCTTGCAACTCATTTGGTTTATGGGCTGTACATAATACCCTAGGTCAACAATATTCACAAGAGCTCATACGGTACATTCCAGCGTCAATCTCCCCAGGTTGAAAATGACTTGTCCTCAAGTCCTCATTTGTTCCATGATAACGACTTACATCAACCACATTGAACATTAGGGAAATTCCATAATCTTCAGCTAGCTTGATCTCATAAGCATTCTTGTCAATTCTCTCAAGTACCTTAAATGGACCATCAACTTTTTGTTTCAATTTACCAAATTTGCCTTGTGGAAACCTCTCCTCCCTTAGATGATTCCAGACCAAATCACCTATATTAAACTCCAGATACTTTCTGTGCTTGTTGGCAGCTTGCATGTACCTCTTGTATTGCTTCTCAATTAACACTCATGCAACTTCTTTATTTGTTTAGTATTAGCATGTCCACTGAATTGCTTAGTTATAGAATGTGGAATTCAGTCAACCTCAATGGACTCTTAAGTTAACCTCAAAAGGACTTTTAGCAATGTTATGATGCATGGAACAATTGTGGGCAAACTCAATTTGTGAAAGAAAGAGATCCCACTACTTGATGTTTTAACCAACATAGCTTTTAAGTAGGTTCCCAAGCTTCTATTTTATCTCAGTTTGTCCATCAGTTTGGGGATGATGAGAACTAGTGAAATTAGTGAGGTACCCAACTTCCTTCATCATACACCTTAGTTCTTGAAATGTCATGCAATCTCACAATCTCCTTAAAGTATAAATTAACAATACGAGATGCATCATTTGTTTTGTTTTAGACAAAGTGAAACATCTTTGAGAATCTATCAACAACAACCATGATAAAATCCTTGTTCCTTTGAGTTCATGGAAGTCCCATAACGAAGTGAAGATTCATTTCCTCTCATGGAGCACTACTGGAGTGTACAAATCAAACTTTTGATTTGTTTTGGCCAAATGATTCACTTGACATTGCTTCACAAATCTCTTCCTCATCCCTGAACATCTTTTGCAAGTGGAAATTAGATTGACCAAGAGAGAAAGTCTAGTCCCTACTAAAATGTTCTCCTAGCACACCACCATGAGCTTCAACCTGAATCATTTGTCTCAAAGAATAAGCTGGAACACAAGACATTTGCCTGAAAAAGAAAACATAAAAAGGATGATTTGCAATTTTGCGATATTGAGCCAAAATCCTCATTGTTTTCGTAAATATCCTTGAAGACCTTGAATCCAACCACTTTTACCTCCATGGCATTATAATAAGGCATGCTTTCTACTCAATGCATTAGCAACCACATTTTGAGCATCAAATTTGTACTTGGCAGTAAAGTTATAAGATTGTAAGAGGCCAAGTTGCATGTCTCTTGTTTATGTTGGTGATTAATAAACTTAAACATTTCATGATGGTGTTGGTATTAGATTGAACTTAAGAATGAAGGAGATGAACCATAGGAAGAAGACATTGTCTATGCCGAACATGGTTTTAAATCTTGTACCATGTTGGACGAAATGGTCAAAACATATCATTCCACTAAATTACTAAAACTTGATTCCACTTGGCATAAACAATGTCTCATTTCTTGCTTCATCTCCTTCTTTAACCTCTAATTTGTCACCGACACCATGCATTGGAACGTCGACACAATACGAGAATAGTATTCGGTGAAAGTCCAAAACTACAACATAACTCAAGATTTTAAACCTTGTTGTCGAGTAGTATCAAGTTTCAGTGATTTATCGAGACGATATGTTTCGATCATTTCACCTGGACCCGGTGTAGTATGAGATTTCAAATCATGGCATAAAACTTCTACTGCCTCAAATAAAGAAAGACCTCATTAAGAGGGTATATGCTCCTCTTCTTTTTTGTTGTATACCATCATGTCATCAAGTAAACAACAACAAAAAAATCCAATGCAGGAATTATGTGATTCATAAATCTCATGAAAGGTCTAGTAGCATTAGATAATCCAAATGACATAACCAACTATTCATATAGGCCATCTCTAGTTTTGAATGATGACTTCCACTCATCTATAGGCCTTATTTTGATTTAGTGGTAACCACCCCTCAAATCATTTTTTTGAGAAAATAGAAGCATCGTACAATTGATAAGTAAATAATCTAACCTTGAATTTAGAAAGTGATAATCAATTGTGATCTTGTTGACGACACGAGTGTCCACACACATTCTTGAAGAATTGTCCTTTGAGACCAGTATGGCTGGAAACACATATAGACTCATGCTTTCCCGAATCAACCCCTTTTCCATGAATTCATCCACTTGCCATCAGTGTTCTTCATGCTCTTTCGGACTCATTTTGTAGGCTGCCTTGTTAGGTAGAATAGTTCCCAGAAAAAGATCAATATGATGTTGGATGTCTCTCGAGGGTGGATTATTCTCTCATATAACATTGTGAAACTCCTTAAGAATTGGTTTCATATTAGCTGATGACTCCTTGAGTTGTTCATTCTTCTCTACAACTACGATAACCAAAACATCATGACCCCTTTCTAATTCACCCTTGCATTCACTATAGGATATAAGAACACAAACTTCCTTCTTTGGTGGATTGGTTTTAGAAGTTGTAACAGAGTTAAAACTATCTTCTTTTCAGTCACCTTAAAAGAGTACGTGTGTTTGTAGCCATCATACAACACCCTCCTATCATAATGTCAGGGGCTTCCCAACAATATATGACACATCCATATGAGCAACATCACATCAAACTTCATCTTTTTAATTCTTGCCAATAGAAAAAGGAACCAAACATCTTTTAGTTACCTTGATATCATTCCTCCTTGTATTGTTCATTCTTCTCTACAACTATGAGAGCCAAAACATCATGACCCCCTTTACCCTTGCATTCACCATAGGGTATAAGAACACAAACTTCCTTCTTTAGTGGATTGGTTTTAGTTGTAATAGAGTTAAAACAATCTTCTTTTCATTCACCTTAAAAGATTACGTGTGTTTGTAGTCATCATACAACACCATCTATCATGATGTCAGAGGCTTCCCAACAATAAATGACACATCCATATGCGTAACATCACATCAAACTTCATCTTTTTAATTCTTGCCAATAGAAAAAGGAACCAAACATTTTTTGGTTACCTTGATATCATTCCTATTTTGCAGTCAACACAATTTGTAGAAATTTAGATGAGGGTTAGTGTTCAACTTAAGCTTTTGCACCGCTCCAAGGATAGCAAGTCCTCGAAGTTGCCACTATCAATGATATCCAAGCACACCTTGCCATGAAAGCGCATTTGATGTGAAATATATTCTTTCTCACCCAACTCTCATCCTCAACTACATAGGCTACGTGTAAGTCGTGTTGTACCACAATCAACATACCATGATCAACATAAGTCACCTCTTTTCTTCAACATCATCATTCATATTTGGATCCATCTTCTTCGCCATAAGCATAATTTTCTACTAGTGTAACAATCCTCCTATTTGGAAAATCTGAAAAAATATGCTCGAAACCATAACATTTGAAGTATTTTTGGCCACTTGGTGTTAAAAGATTAGGTTTTATTAACTGCTAGTAGATCCTTCACCCTTGTCTTGCTCCTTCGACACCACTTTACTTTGGAGAGTAGGCTTGGTATTTTCTCCTCTCGTATAATCCATCTTTCGATCGATACCATGAACCCTTTTCAAACTCTTGTTGCTTCTCAACCTTCAAAGTTATCTTGCTCACATCATTCAATGTCCAATATGCCACTTTGGCAATCTCATGTTTCTGACCACTAAGGTATCTTGCAATAGTTTGTTCCTCCTCTAGTTCCACTAGCTATCCTTTTAACATGAAATTAGTGAATTTCGCTCTATGCTACTTCACACTGAATTCTTTTTACTTGAAATCATGGATGTTGATGAGAAAGGTCACTTGCCTATAGTTGTTAAGCAAGAATTTTCTCTTCAACTCCTTTTTCATTTTCTTCTATGTCACAATCTTTCTCCTCCCCTCATGATCTCTTTGCTTCTTCAAGTTTTCCCACCAAAAAGATACATTCCTTCTGAGCTTAAGTGCTACAAGCTTCACTTTCTTCTGGCTTGGTAGTTCGTGAAACTCAAACATTCTTTCCATTGTATTCGGTCAATCGATAAAGTCATCAACATTAATCTTACCTTCAAACTTCTCAATATCCAGCTTTCGGTATCTTCCCAATTGTATCAACATCAGAACAACCAGATTTTGGGCATCATTGGCTTGTAGATTATTTCTTCTATGAAGTGCTTCAACGAGTTCATCATTTTCTTACAAATTACATAGCAATCTTTATAGCTGCAACCTCAAGGATTCAACATTTTCTTCATGACCACTAAGTTCTCTGATTACATTGTTTCCTTTTCACTTGCTATGATCTCTATCCTTCAGCTCCAATACCAAACTGGTACTTTGAATAATGAGAAAATGGAAATCGAAAGTTTTATAGATTGACATAATTTCTTTAAAATAACAAATATGATAAATGGTCACCATTAAGTTTAACTTTACTAAGGGGATACAAGATTCACCACCCTTATGATGTATAAATTTGGATATAGATCCGAAATAGACTTAAACAGACAAGCATAAATCCAAGAGATATAGACACTAGAAGAGATTCTTTTCTAAATTCATCATTAAATTCTAAGTTGTTTTTTCGCTACAAAACAATAACAATAAAGTCTTTATCTCACTAACTGGGTCGGCTATATGGATCCTTCTACGCTATTGGTCCCGTTCCCTTACTATATCCTCACCTATATTTAAATGAATTTTATCCTTTTTTATCATTGCCTAACCAAGTCTTCTTTAGTCTCTTTTTCTTGATTAATATGTTTATTTATCATATCTCACATCACCTAATTGAATGATTTATTGATCGCTTAAATGTCCTAGTTAGGCGATGTGAGACCATGACAAACATTGTTGCAATTTCGGCCTAGGTGGCCCCTAGCCGAACTGAAAACTCGATTGGCATAGCTCTTTCTGTAACATTTATTTCACTGTATGTTTAACTTGTTAGTTACTTATTGTCATTGGATGTTTTGCTAGAAATTTAGAATAACGTTTTTTCGTTTTTAATTTCAATGTACTTAAACAATTTTTACAATGAAATTAATATCTTTAAGGGAACTTTTCAAGTGGATTTGAACTTCTTTTTATCTTCTAACCTAAAAAAAAGCTAAAAAAACATAAATATTAATATTAAAACACTAACAATTGCTTCAAAATAATTTATAATTATAAATAATACCAATATTATTAATGCTGAGATTAAAAAATATATATATATAAAATTTAAAAGTACTAGAGCACTTAGACGGCGCCGCCTAGGCACTCTAAGCTCTAGGCGTAGCGCTTTTTGCAACATGGACGACAAATACACACATTAATGTGTTTTGTATCTGTTTTCTCACTATAAAACACCAAAATAAATACTAGTATACGAAGCAACCCTCCATGCATAGGCTAGTACGAAATTTATTGATTTACTAAGCTCTTTAATGCTTTCCTTGATCAATAAGATA
>JBAMIB010393846.1:0-10586 GCA_037177415.1 Kaempferia rotunda | reverse complement strand
GTGGAGCAAACCTTTCACAAGCACAAGCTTCTTCCTCTTACAATGATCACTTGAGAATGGAGGAAGAAGACAAGAAAATGGCAGGGGAACACTAGTCACTTTCGTGGCTAGAACTTCTCTTTATATAAGAGAAGTTTGTCTGCAACAGTCGCCTGCTCCCTTCATTAGTACAGCGCCGAATTCACGATTCTGCGCAACGGCTAGCTCAACGGCTAGTTACCAGTCACCTGCTCCCAGTAGCAGGCGACTGCCCACTGTATTGGTCACTCCCAGTTGCAACGAGGGGGCATAAAGCTCATGACAGGGAACTTCATCATTTTAACCCCTATCTATTTTTTTAAAATCATTTAATCATTTTCCTCCATTTCCTTTCATCCTTTCCTCAATGAGAACTTCATCCTTTCCTTTCGTTTATGGGAAGTAAACGACGGCACACATGCCCCCTTTTAGTAGATTAGACCTTTCAAATAGTTAATTGAATTTTAACAGCGGTGTGAGATTTTTTTTTAAAAAGTATTTGGTTAAATTTATTAAAAACAGCTTATAAGTTTATACAACTACTAAGTTATTTTAGGAGCTTACAAGCTGCTAGTTCTTATTTTAAAAATAAAGTGTTTGGATAAATTTATTTTAAATAATTTAAAAATATTGATATGTTTGGTATTATAAGATCTTTTTATTAACAAAATTATTAAAAAAAAGGTATAATTCTAAAAAGGTATTATTAATTTTTTTTTATAATTACGCGTAGAAAATAAGTATATAAAATAAAATTAGATAGAAAAAAATAAATTCTAATTGAGTTGGAGAATTTGTGCACCGGGAGAGAAGAAATAGAAAGGAGGGTTGGAGACTTCGTATGCTGTGAAGAGTAGATGACAATGTGCCGAAAAAAGAAATCGGTGTAAGGAGAGTTGTTAGCTTTGTAAAAATATATAGAGGATAAAACAAGAATTAATAAAAATATATAAGGATATTTAATTTTTTTTTTTGTTAAAATAAGATCTTTAAAAAAAAAAATAGAATCTTCCTTATTTTTTTAAAAACATCTTATAAGGTGTTAAATTGCTTATTTGGACAACTTCTAAATTATTTTAAAAAAATTATATCAAATAAATTTAAAGAGCTTATATTAATCAATGGATATTTATGAAAATTTTTTAATTTGTTTTATGAATCGATCATAGCTAATCGATTCAAATAAGTGTGAAAATGTATTGCAAATTTTCTTGCTTTTCTAATTGTCCTCCTCCGTCTGTTATTTGCTTTTTCGGTCGACACCTCCAAGTAAACATAAAAAAAGTCCGATCTTTCTTCCCTAATCCGATTCAAAGCCCTACCATCCCTCAGCCTACCCTTTCCGGCAATCGAAGCCCTGCCCGTCGCCGAGGGTGATCGCACCGATGGATCCCATTTTCGCAGAAGGTGACGGGGTAGTTGCCGCGATCGACTGAATTCCTTCGATCTGAGCCTCCTCCTCTGACGCTGTCCCTTGGAGATGGCCATGGTCCCGCCGCCATCCGTGCAGCCATCTAGGCAGCCGCCTCCTCCTTCCCCGGCTCTCCTCCAGCCCCAGCCGCTGCCCGATAGTGATCGGAGCAGCGGAGAGCTTCGGGCCATGGACTGCAATCTCGTCTCCCTGTGTGACCATATCCAGATGGAGGGATTCCACTCGGGCGCGTTCTCCGATGTGGTGGTGCAGGCGATGGGCTCCACCTACCGCCTCCATCGCCTCATTCTTTCTCGCAGCTCGTATTTCAGGTGCAGTTCTGTTCCATACTAGATTGGTTTGTGGAATTAACTCTCTTGATCTCTACATGTTCGAAGTGAAGGACTAAGTAAAGGATTGTGTTTTTTTTAAATACTTTTTGCTACTTTGGATTCAGGTTCAAACTTTGCTCAATCTGCTAGGGTGGTTGTGTGTGACTATATTTCTTACGGTTTTTTGCTTTCCTTGCAAAACTTGATTGTTGAAACTTAAGCGAATGTAACAGAGTACTCTCATTTTTTCTTTGAAATAACATGAAATAATGGATTACTTTTGATCTCTTTCTACACCATTTTCTTATTTTTCTATATAGGAATATGCTTCATGGTCCTTGGAAGGAAGCTGGTGCACCTACACTAGTGTTGAATATTGATGATTCTAATGTTAATTCAGAGGCAATTGCGGTGGCTTTAGCGTACCTCTATGGGCACCATCCCAAACTCAATAACACCAACGCTTCTCGTGTTCTAGCGGCTGCTTCTTTTCTAGACCTTCAGGTGTTGTGAATTACTTTTGTATGGACCTAAAATATTTTTGAGTCTACTATTTTTGTTTATATATATCATTTTACTTGCAGGATCTTTGTGCTATTTGCACTGATTTTATCATATCCGAACTTTCCACTTCAAATTTTTTATCCTATCAGGTGAGTGTTGACTCAGGCTTGTAGAAATTATGAAGATATCATTTTCATTGATAAATGATATGCATTCTTAATTGGTTAGGTGTTTGCTGAAAGCCACGACTATGGCATACATGGCGAGCGAGTTAGTAATGCATGCTGGGGATATCTTTGTCAAAGTGCAACCAAGGAATTGATAGAGGTCAGACATTGTTTTTATTCAATACAGCATGGTCTCTAGTATTACATATTAATGTACAAATTTTTTGTGCTTTATTGAACATTCAGGTTCTTCTACCTAAGAAATATTGCAATTTGCAAGTAGAATGTAAAAACTTGGAAACTCTAAAGAGAAAAGTGAAAATTTCTCTAATTGAAGAAGATGCAAAACTATCATGAACTATTGTTTGATAGAAAATAAGGTCACACTTGGAATAAGTTACTTCATCTTAGATTTAGTTGCAAAAGAATTTGAGAGCTACTGAGCCAACTCAAATAAGAGGATTTTGTTTCATTTATACTTCCCAATAAACATCAATTTATCACAATTTTCTGAAGTAAAAATAGTTTGTAATATGATGATTATCAAAACCTCAATGATAATGATGCTTCCTAGAGAACATTACAAAATTTTGAACTTTTTTTTTGCATTAGTATACATTTGCTCTATTGACAATTGTTAAAATCTTGATTATGCTATCAACCAGTACTTGAATTATTGTTTCATATAATAATGTTAGATTATTTCATGAGATTATAGATGTAAAACAACTATCCTTTTTTGTCCCAATTCACCACATAAAGTTTACACCTAGCACAGATGGCACACATGCAACTCAATGAGAAATTGGTCTGTCTTCCGGTCAACAATTGCATCAATACATACTATGATAAAAGCTTCATACATGCCAAATCATCCTGTAAAATGTATAAAGAAAAAAATCAAGAAATGTTTAGTAAAGAATGGAGGGTCTCAGAAGATTCATAAATATAGTGTTAATTTGAAATGTTGGTTCACTTATTTATTTATTTTTATTACAATTCAACTATCTTAGTAAAGAATGGAGTGAAGTAGCTTCCTAGTAACTCACGTTTTTATTTATACCCATTGCACATGGATATTGCCTCTGCAACTTGATGTGGACAATTTTACGTACTTGGCCTCTTTGTTATCCTTTCATGTTTTCGTTTCTTTTTGCTTGCTTGCTTTGATCATTGTTGTTTGGTTTCTAAAAACTTCTGTCGATAGGTGTTACCAAAACTTTCTTCACAAACTCTGCATGCATTGCTTACGTCCGATGAACTATGGATACCAAATGAAGAGAAACGGTATATCACATTCTAATGGTTATAATTCCCTTTACTAAGATGCAAATTTATTAAAATGCTGCTTATTATATTTTTTAATGAAGGTTTGAACTCGCACTATACACACTACTAGCAAAAAGTGCCATATCCGAGGCAGAGAATTCTGCACAAACAAGCTCTAGTACAGAGGCAGGTGTTACAGGTACAACTAGGCACAAGCTTATGAACTTCATTGATAATAACTGCAGTGAACAGCTAATGGAGCCTGATTTACAACGATTGGGCATACAAGCACATTTAGAAGGACAAAAAACTGCACATAATATATTGGTCGAGCTGGCTGATTATGTAGTGGACTTCCATGCAAGTTCTTCAAAACCAATACATGAAGGAACTTCTAGTCCAGTGCAAAATTCAAGGTATTCCATCTCAAAGACAGATGTAGTCCTTGCATATTTATCTGATGTAAATGCAATAAGAGTATCCTATTCATAAATTGCATCAGGAATGGTATTGAAACTGCTAGAAATGAGGCTGCCATGGAAGGACCATCTGGAGAAAGCCCTTGTTCCAATTTAAACAATAATGTCTGGCTTGCTAGGGAACAATCAAGAGAGTCTCTGATCAGCCTAACCACAAGTGAAACAGCTCGGAATGATTGGGGAAGGTCCAATGTGTCCATATGGGGTGGTAGAATAGTAGGTAGGAGACAAGCCACAAGTGCTGATGGTAGCTCATCCCTAAGGGACGAGGAGTTTGATGCTTTCATGAAAATATTTGAAGGGGGCTCTCTTCTTTACTGCAACATGACCTTTGAGGCACTTTTAAATGTCCGAAAACAACTAGAAGAGTTGGGTTTTCCCTGTAAAGCTGTAAATGATGGCCTTTGGCTGCAAGTTAGTATATAAACTCCATGAATGGTTCTAATTGCTAATATATATTTTTTTTCTTCTTCAATTTCTTCAAGATGTTATACGATCTAAGAAATTTGTTCTGTTGTTACAGATGCTTCTGTGTCACAGGGTTCAAGCAATTGGAGCTGATACCTGCAAAAGTTGTTGCTTGCCAAACAGTTCATGTGCTTGTAGACAGGCTTATGGATATTCCCATGGAGGTAATCCAGGTGGCTATTATAGACAAGAACATGACAGGAGAAATTCTAGTAGGAGTGGGAATATATACCTTTCAGATGTCCAGGGTGAGGGAAATGGTCTGTTTGGTCCTGTTCGTGTTCATGTAAGGGGAACAATTGATGGACTTGCAGGCATTGGACGTGGAACTTCATATGAGCCTGGTACAGCTTGGCCCCCTACACGATATGTTTATTCTCGTGTTCCAACAGCTCTAGGCACTAGGAATTCTCAGCAGGGACTTGCTCATGATGAACCAGAAGCACGGGTTGATCTTAATGATGTGCCAAATGATGGCTTAACAGCTTTGGTTGGCCTTGTGCAAGGAAACACTCTTGTTCATGTTGCAGAGCAAAGAGGAAGAGTGTATGAAGTAGACGTCCAGAACACGTTTTCTGGCGGTGTTTCTCACCCTGGAGCATCTGATATTTCATCTCAAATGTTGGACTCTCAGGATCATTCCATTGGCCTTGAGTGGGAAGGTTGTGAGGGTTCATCAATATCATTAGATCTTAAAACTCCACTACGCCATTTTCCTCCATTTCGATTTGGGTATGCTATCAGCATTTCCCTTTTTATTATTTGTCTTAGTTGAGATTAATTGCACTGAAGTATGATCATACTTAGGGATGGAATGAGTACTGAATTGCAGTTATTTGAGGTCCGTGATCCATTTAAGTAGGTTCAAGTACTTGATTATGCTTAATGATGAATTTTAGGTGCCATTCTGGTTTGCTTAAAATCACATACCTAACTTTTTTGTGGGTTTGAGAATACATTTTTCACCCAAAGCAGGCATTTAATCAGGTTCTAATTGCTAGTAAGATAATCAGGTTTTGGTTCAAAGAGCATCCAAAAATGCAAGTTCTCAAACACACTACCAATCCTTATCATTCTTTCTTGCATACTATCTCTTGTCGTTTACTGCTATAGGTTTTTTCATAGTTAATGGATGTTGACTTTTTAAGATTGCATAGCACTTTTATTGATTGGTAAGCATTTCCGCTGAGGAGAAGAGAGCTTTTGGATCCATAAATCAGAGATACAGTTTATGTTTTTTTTGAACACAGCTATGATTGGTTAAGGACTTGTCAATTTCTGATACTGAGCAACTGTAGTGAAAATGTTGGCTCTGTCCAATGAACAAACATAATGGAATTTGCTTTCAGAGCAGTTGAAAAAGAATGGTTTGCTGTTGCTGCTGATTTTTATTCCCAATATGATTATATTTCTAGAAATAGAATCATAACATTGTCAGTATCTCGTCCTCCTATTCCTATTGTTGTCTTAGTGTTACCTTTTTTCTTGTGGACGCACCTAACCTATCAATTTGAACTTCCTGCTGACAGTCTGTCTAATGAAATATCAGGGTGGAGTTTGAAGATGTCGACAGACTTGAGGATGGTCAAGTGCAGCACTCCCCTGAAGTATTTTATGCAGGATCACTATGGAAGGTAAACTGCTCCTAAATTTGGTCCCTTCAACATCATCTTTGCCTTTGTCATTCTTAAGAAAATTTTGTTACAGGTAAGTGTCCAAGCTTTCAACGACGAGGATCCTCAAGGACGCCGCACCCTTGGTAATCTTTTGCATATTCGATTCATATACGACATCATATGTATCGTATGATGCATTTGGTACGGTGGTGTGACCTGGAATGTCATCAATTCCAGCTTGGTTCCGGTCAAACATTTGGATTTGTTTTTTAATTAGAAGGGTCATTCCTCAACCGGATTGATGATTTCATATTGCCATTCTAGTTAGTCTATGTACTTACAGCAAATGATTATTGCTAATTCAAAATTCTCTTTACTCAATCACCCCTTTTAGAGAATCTGAAACGATTTGAGTTTGGAAAATTGCTATTGATTTCATTCTTAAAAGTTATTATAACCGAATGATCCAACCAGATATTAAACTGAACAATTGGATCTGTCATTCCAGTTTACTTATTATGCCATTTTCTTTTGGATCTTTTTTTAGATTACTCCTATAACAAGGATGGGTTCAATAATAAAGATAGATTTTAATTTGCATTAACTAATTTGGATCCTTCGCTATGCAGGTTTGTTTCTGCATCGACGGAAGGCGGAGCTGACAGATTCTCTTAGAAAGGTTAAATTGATTTTGTGCTGCGACTCTCATTTTGGCTTGGAATAATTTTGGCTTTCTTTCTCTTTCCTGTAGATACACGCGTATGTTGACTCTCGTGAAAAAGTCACTGCCCGATATCAGGTAGGCTTAGTTGTAACTCTTATTTAGCTAAATAGGATCATCTTCTTTGTTTCATATGTTTGTTCATTGGCAGTTAATATGCCCCTCGAAGCGAGAGGTGATGGTATATGGAAGTTTTAAACAAGCAGGAACTTTGTTACCAAAAGCTCCAAAAGGATGGGGCTGGCGCACTGCTTTGCTATTCGATGAGCTCAGTGACCTTCTGCAAGCAGGAACTCTGCGAGTCACTGCTGTAGTGCAGCTAGTTTGAGGTCCAGTGTCAGAAACTTATCATATTTTCTGCTGTTTTTTTTTCCCAACAAATAATCAATGCCAAGTTTATAAACGTTCTGCAACAGTAGACATTCATGCTTCTATAACTGGCCTGTCATACTTTGTTTAGTTCGCATTTGTATATACCATCCGAAAATCGTGTTTCTCTAATGGGTAGGCTTCTCATCGTTGTAGAAATTTTGTTTGTATCTGGTGCAAAGAAGTTTGGTCTGAGTCGCAATCTACAGCCCGTAAATTGTAGTTCTTTATAGTCGATGCACTAATACTTGTATGTTATAATTTCGGATTGTTGTAGGAAAGACTTGGGGTTTACTTGGATAATGTCTTGTTCAATTTCCACGATAGTAATGTTGGATCAACTCTTGTCTAAATCATGGATTATCATAATCTATTTACGACTGCAAAGAAGTTTGCTGGGAAGCATTAGGCAGAATGAAATTCTACTTTACCTCAATACATGATTTACTACGAAATAATACATGCTTGAGTATGGCTAAAATCTTCATGGAACATATGCTCTTTGTTCATAAACTGTTAATATCATTATTGCACACATATGGCAACATTTTCTTATTCAATATCGGAGAAAGTGAATGTTGTTCTATCATTAAAACTTCTGAATGAAGTCGAATATGAGGTCTGAGATCTCATGAGGCTTCTCCTGGGTGATGAAGTGTCCGACTCCTTCCATCACGACAACATCTTCGAGCAATGGAACCACCTTCTTGAAAACACCTTTGTGTATGTAGTCTTGGACTCCTGGGGTATGGTAAAATAGGTCAAGATCTCCTATAATAAACTTGGTAGGCACTTTTACTTGGGCACCAGTCCAAGGTGCTGTCAACTCCCAGCTCCTGCATTTTGATAAAGGTAGAAAAACATCAACATAGTTTCGCATGCAACTCCCAGTTCCAGTGATTCAATATGTATCAAGTATAATAAGGTGTTTCACATGCAAATCTGAAACTAAATAGCAACTCAAACAAGTAACATAAATAAGCACTGCTAAGTAAACTATCTAAAGAAACTTACAAGTTCATGCACCGATAGTAGTTCAATCCTCCAGTAAAACCTGACTTCTCAAATTTACTAGCAAAGTAGTCTATGTCTTCTTCAGTGAGCCACGGAGGCAAACCGGCCGGAGTCTCGAGGGAATTTGCAAAGCCTTTCTCCTTAGGCACGATCAAGGCCGATGGACTGCGGTAGGTCAAGAGCTTTCTAAACAATGTGGCAGTAACAATCTGCTCGAATTCAGCTTCTATTGCCCCTTGTTCCTAACAAAACATAGGGTCATATCAAGAACAATGGCTTCATACAATTTAGATATCATATAAGGACTGCACCCCACAAACAATCACCAGAACGTGAGATCAAGAATATCATTCTAACAATGTGCTGGTATTAGTCTCTCTTGTAACATGTTTATGAGCCTCCGGGGTTATGGTGCAGTCGTAAGGGTGTTTAGTTGTCCCCCGTACACTCACGATTCGATCCCTAGTTACTGCGCATTTGCAGGAATTTTTCCTCCAAATAAAACTCGCAATTAAGGGATGCTGGATTTCTAATGGGGCCGAATCAGCCACCTCAGATATAGTCATGTTTATGAGATCTCAACTGATTTTCAGTGTATCCGATTTAACTGAATAAGAAATTTTAAAATCAATTTTTGTGTTACTTGGAATCGACAGATGTAGTGTTCCTCTCCAAAAAGAGCTCTGATTCTATCCACGGTATTCAATTTAGGATTGCGTGGCTGGTAGATCACGCTGAGGTTCACCAGGGCCTTCACCTTGTCGGGGCGCAACACGCAGAGCCACCAGGCGACCATCGCACCCCAATCGTGGCCCACCACGAACACCTGCACGCGACAGAATAACCAACAGGCTTCAACATAGTGTACCAATAAACCGGTGCATAATTTAGGGATTGAGGATTTTTTTTTAATATTCAAGGGGAATGAATAATCACTTGGTCCTCGGAGACGGCGTCGATGAGCGCGACGATGTCGCCGACGATGTGGAGGATGGAGTAGGATGCGGCGGAGGGAGGGGCCTCGCTGTCGCCGAACCCGCGGAGGTCGGGGGCGACGACGTGATAGCCGCGGGCGGCAAGGGAGAGGATCTGGTGGCGCCAGGAGTACCAGAGCTCGGGGAAGCCGTGGATGAGGATGACGACGGGGCCATTGCCCTTCTCGGCGATGTGCATGTTGATGCCGTTCACCGGCAGCATCCGGTGGCTTATCCCTTCCATCGCTGCCCTGCTCTGCTCTGGAGGAGAGCAGCGCTCATTCGCTGCCCTTCTTAAAACGAGAAGAAATTATCAAAATACACCCAGAGATTTCATTAATACTAAAAGATTGCACTTTTTATTTTATTTTCTACCAATTACAAATGGCATTAAAATAGAAATGTCAGGCAACCTCTAAATATTTTCTTACTTAAAATAAAAAGATCCATAAATTTGTCAAAAATAGAAAATTGATTTAATTATCTTCCTTTAAAAGAAAAATACTAGTATGGGCGTTGGAATGAAGGAAATCTATAATTAATTATTAAAATAATTTAAAATTTTTTGGATGTCAATTTCCATGAGTGTATTTTTTTTTATTTGAGGGAAAAATATATAAAGGGAAGGATTCAAATTTCCTGGTTGAGTAGGTTCAATTTTTTTATAATCTAGAATGTTAGATTAATCTAGGATGTAAACTACTTTCTCATTTGGATTTATCAATCCAAGAAATTTGGAATACACTACTTGCCCCGTTATGGTACAGCGGTAAGAACATTTAGTTGTCTTCCAACATCTACGGTTCAATTCCTAACTGTATTTATAAAGATTTTTTCTCCAAATAGGGACCGCAACAGCGGCTTCTGGGCTAGATGTGTACATAAAAAATATTAATCTCTTTCAAATTCTCATCTTCTTAGTTTTTTTTAAAGTGCTTTTACAACTCTATCACATTCATAAGAGCGAAGTAAGTTTACCGTAAACAACATGAATTAGATGGTTTGGGATGAATGATGTAATTTTTATTTTAATAACAAGTAGAAGGATTAATCTTATATTCTAGAAACTCTTTCACTTATATGTATATAAATTTAATGTCTATAGCAATGTTTGCAGAATCGCGATCCTGGATCGTAGGATCGTGCAGGATCGCGATCCTACGGCCAAAATCGATCCAGGATCGTGCAGAATCGTGTTTTGCAGTAGGATCGTAGCAGGATCGGTAGGATCGGTAGGATCGGAA
>JBAMIB010393829.1:0-10590 GCA_037177415.1 Kaempferia rotunda | reverse complement strand
CACTCAGGTAGGGAAAATCAAGCACAAGGGATTCCATACATGATGTACCTCCTTACCGGGGTTTTCTCTGTAAAGCTTGAAGTTATGGTCATTATGGTGGGTGGCTCATCCAGTGGATCCAAATGAATGAAAAGTTATGCTCGTTTTACTTTAAATATACAGTGCATTTTGAATTTCACATGGTCATGGATAAAATGCATAACCCTCAGGTTTTAGATCTGGAAATGCTGTGAATCCTAAACTAATGTGTAGGGCTTAAAGTTAGCTTCGTTTTGAGAGGTCATAAACCCAAAAACTTTAACCGAGCAAGAAGTTATGCTTGTTTTAGTTTTGACCTGCTGGTTGGACATATTTGGGCATGCCTCTTGCGTTCTTCAACACACGAGCAGGGCGCACGGGCATGGTGCACAGGAGGCCATACGGCCATGTAGATCTGGACGACCATTTTGGGGTAGCCATAGCCAATGATCTTCACGACTATGCAAAGAAACACAGTCATGCTTGGTTCCCTGCGGTAAAGTATGCATGACCAGGCAGTACTCTATCATGGATTAATGCACGGTCAGGATGGATTTGCCACGGGAAAAGGTCACATGATCGTGCAAAGATGCATGACCGTGCAGATCCCATGTGGCATCTTAGTGCATGACCATGCAATCTCCTTGCACGGCCTTGCATGCCCTGTGCAAAGCCTAGAATGCTGGAAATCCTCGCCTTTTACTCTGTTTTTGCTCCAGAACCAGTCCTGTCATGAAAACCAAGAAAAGAGTAGATCTTCACACAAAATATATGGAAATATGTCATAATGATAGAATAGGTTGCAATAAACATAGATTTCTTGCAATGAAATATGAGTAGATGTACATCAAACAATGCATATAAACATATGTAATATACGTAGATCAACTATACCAGATCATGAGCAAAGTAAAAATTAATAGCTTGATTCTTCATCTGAGAGTGAAAAATAGGATTAGCTGAAAGATAGATGGAACCCAAATTATCAGTGAAAAGACAACATGCATGATAATCAAAACAAGCAGTTTTGTTAGAAGTGACTTAATTAATTGAAGCTCCGATGTTGCAGAGGCAATGGAGCGATTTTCATCCTCAATCGAAGAGTGTGCAACTGTACACTGCTTGGTAAATTTCTAGGAAATTGGATTAGCACCTAGACAAATAGCAAACACATCTGTAGAACACCGATCATCTAGATCTCCTACCTAGTTCGTATCGAGAAACCATAAAGGGTGAGAGGTATATCTGCAAGAAGACGAATGCCAAGATCCATAGTACCATTGGGATACCGAACTAGATGCTTAACAACACCCCAATGTGTGTAAAAAGGGGCATGCATAAATTGTGAGAGCTTGTTAACCACAAAGGAAATATTAGGACATACGGAGATGTTGTAAACCCACAACAACCTGTTGAGCTAGATGCTTAACAACACCCCAATATTATGACATACGGAGAGGCAATGGCGCGATTTTCATCCTTAATCGAAGAGTGTACAACTTTGCGTTGCTTGGTAAATATCCAGGAAACTAGATTAGCACCTAGAAAAATAACAAACACATCTGTAGAACACCGATTATCTGGATCTCCTGCCTAGTTCGTATCAGAGAAACCATAAAGGGTGACAGGTATATCTGCAAGAAGATGAATGCCAAGATCCATAGTACAATTGAGATACTGAACTAGATGCTTAACAACACCCCAATGTGTGTCTGAAAGGGCATGCATAATTGTGAGAGCTTGCTAACCATAAAGGAAATATTAGGACATACGGAGATGTTGTAAACCCACAACAACCTGTCGGAACTTAGTCACATCAAAAGGTGGAGACCCATCATGCAAAGTAAGACAAGAGCTAGCAACAATAGGAGTGGACATCGGCTTGGAGTCAAGCATGTTGTGTTTGGAGAGACTATCAATAACATACTTTTGCTGTGACTAAAGAAGACTATTTGAGGTTGGGCAAACATCAACCTCGCAGAAGAAGGAAAGAGCCCCAAGATCCTTAGTTGCAAATTTGGCATTCAATTTACATACGATTACGTCAACAAAATAATCATCACTACTTGTAATGATTAGATCATCAACATATACAAGGAAATAGATATCAATATTATCCCAACGATAAATAATTGGGGAGGATTCAGCTCGAGAGATGATAAAGCCAAGAAAAATCAGGAAGGCACGAATCTCCAAATACCAAGCGTGCAGAGCCTGCTTCAAACCATAAAGCGCCTTATGCAGACAACACACAAGATTTAGAAAATCAACACTAGTTATATCCGAAGGTTACGCTATATAAAACTCTTTTATAAGATGATCATTAAGAAAAGCATTTGTTGACATCAAGTTAGTGAAGACACCACCCCCGATACATAGCCAGACTAAGAATAATGCGAATGGTAACTGGGTTAATAGTTCTCCCATATAATGGTCCAACACCTGAAAATATGAATCAAAGAAAAGAAATGTAATGGAATCAGTAGTACAATGTGCAACGACAAAAATCAAATTTTTTAACATAGCTGGCACATATAAAACATTGGAGAAAACTAAAGGCAAAGATAGAGTGGAGAAAGAGAAAGAATCGGTGTGGCTAATAGGTAGTGCAGAACCATCACCAATAATGACGCTATCATTCCATGAGTAAGACTAATACAACGAAAGAGTAGTGAGATTAGTAGTGATATGATGAGAGGCATCAGAGTCAACCACCCATTCTTTAGGATTAGACGGAGGTGAAAATGAATGGCAGTATGAGCAGACGGTGCACTGTACGCGGGACATGGAGAAAGTGACTGAGTCGGTAGAAGCAAGGCTAACATTGTGGCAGTCATATGACTGCACTAGCGAGTAGAGTGACCTGTGACACAATTGATCTGATAGCACCCAAGATAGCGATTGGGACCAAACATGATTGGTTGCGCAAGTGGGCACGCATGTTGCATCGAGGCAGGTGGGCATGACTAATAAAATACAGTTATAACCTACCATGCCTATGGCTGTACAAATGTTGAATTAGAAGTCTGTTATGACCACCACGAGAGTTTGAACGTTGGATACGTGAATTCCCTATTGGAACCACAAGAGAGTCACTACCAAAGATGGAGATGGTGTTGAGATTTGCAATTGGGCCTCATAGTTGAGAGGCTACTCGAAGAGCTCATCTAAAGTAACAAGGATGTCATGAACTTGTATGGCATGTGAGATATTGCAATAGTCTTAGCTAAGATCATTCAGGATGCCAATGGAGAGCTCATCAAAGTCAACTTTGACATTTATAAGCACAAGAACATTAATGTTTCTTTTGATATCTTGTATAAAATCAGTGATCGATAGATCTATTACCCTGGTGAGGACTGGCAAGGTTTTGACAATGAGCCATAATCTTACCAATGGAGGGAGCAGCGTCGGTTCTCTCTAGCATCTGGTATGCATCTCTAGATGAAGTTGATGCAAAAATAAACTGCATAAAAGTAGGAGATATCAATCCAACAATAGCATTGAAGAGAAGTTGATCTTGACAGAGCCAAAGAATATGATCAGAATTCGCCTAAGAGTGCGTGCCGCCTATAGGCGTTATCTACGTAGGGGGTCGGAACATGAGTCATCAATAAATCCTAGTAAGTCATACCTAAATAGAAGAGATACGAACTGCAGACACCAAGCATAATAATTGGAGGTGGTGAGTTTTATCAATGTATGGCTATTGATGTTGAGAACCACATGACCAGAAGGTGAATTAGGAACATTAGTGGGAGGCAGCCGGTGGGTGATGTCGTCGTTGACAACCATTGTGGGTGGCAGCTAGAGTTTGCAAAAAAAGAAAAGAAAAAGAAATTACCATTAAGCTTATGGGTCTGCTCGCGAGTGCAGTCATTTAATTGTCTCAATGGTAGCCTTGCTTCTTTCCACCATCTTGAGGGAATGGAAAGATTTAAATAATTATTTAGTTGATATTAAAACTAGGCTACAGAATAATAGTCATTATGTCCGGCATTAGCTCACCTAGTTTCAGATTTTACAAAGACTGCATTTATTTTTTATTTTATCCTTCCCGTCAATCTCTATGGTGTAGTATTTAAAGAACAATACAATTGGTCTATTGGATTTCAAAGAATAGTGAAATCCCACACAAGGATTTTAAAAATTAGTAACACCTTAACTCAATATAATTCTAAAATCAACACCACTAAAAATAAAAAAAAATAAATATGCTCTTTCATAAATTTAAAAATTAAGCACATCTTTTAAAAATTTAATTATTTTAAATGTGTTTTTTAATCAATTATCGTATACACTTTGTTTTGTCGTCTTTATGAGCAGTGAGAAAGTGAAGTATGAATAGAAGGGGAAGAAAACACCCTTTTCAAAACCACATCAAAAGATTCTTTGGTAGAAGGTAAAAGTTTCATGATCTCCTTATTAGGGTTTGTAAAGCTTGGTGTGGCCTTTTTCTTTTGTTGTTTGCCATTGTACTGTTCCGTATAATGGACAAATATTTTTAAGTTATAAGCTTGGTTTGTAAAGCTAGGGTTTGTAAACTTTGATTCGAAATGAATTATAGGCACCGCAATTGAAAGAAGTGGAATCGCATGTGACAAGGTGGGACGAGCAAAAATTGATAGGCAATGGCCACTCTATTATTGTTGTTTTCCCCGTCTTGTTGCATTGGCACTTGCGTCTCAACAACTGAAATGCATTTACCACGTGTTTAGCGTAGGGACGAGTAGTTTCCTCGGAGTGTTAAATAAGGCTTGATGATTTTGTGTATCTTGTTGCATTTTTAAATAAAGTTCTATAATGTTTAAAATATTAAATATTAATTTTGATAAATTAATATGCCAGGATTTTTCTTTCAATAAGAAGTGCAACTAAGGGGTATTGAAATTCTAAATCATTCATTGTAAGCGTCTTCTAATTTATCTTGACGATCGATATAAAATTTTAATAAAACCGTACCAATTACATTAGATTCAACATTACTAGCCTAGTTAATTATTTTATTCTATTTTGTGAAAAAGGCCTGAAAGTTAAGTCTTTTGACATACAAAGTGAGGCATCGTAGCAGAGGGGGAAAAACAACTTAAAAGTGATGCCTCTTGGAAGATACGGAGGTAAGGTCTATTGACAAACCGGAGACAAGGAGTCAAGGACTCTTAGCAAGTAGACTTTTATTGATTTATATATGAGAGTTTACAAGTGAAATATATTTTATTGGTACAATCATGGTCATGCTCTTAAGAATGTGATTTTGACATTTGGGTAAAGTTTAAATTCAAATGATATTATGCTTTTTCACATATATGGTTGTTGTAATAGTTAGAATCTGTCACTCCCATGTTTGCATATAGTCTCGTGATCATTTATTAGGAGGTAAAATGGGAAACAATGGTTCACAAGTATGGAGAGGAATTTATTTTACCCCGGCTTTGGATGATTTTTGATGTGCATAGATTATATATATCATTATGCATATTTTTCTCCACATAATTTAGTTTTCATATGTATGATTTATATTATTGTACTTTCATTCATTCGTATTTTAGCATGTTTACTCCCTTTATTTGAAGATTCATTTGTTTCTCTAGTTTTCTTATCAGAATGCATATTTTAGAGCAAATGAAGAGCTAAAGTGTGTCTCGAACCTTGTTTTGGACGATCGAGGGGGATACAAAGGGGTTCCTGAGCAAAGAGGAGATGATTCCAACTCACATAGTCATATACTAGGGCTACACGACCGTGTGACAACCTGTACTAGCCGTGCAACACAACAGCAAGCACGTCGTGCACCTTTGTACGACCGTGTAGGCAATCTAGAGAGGAGCATTGCCCCGACCGTGAGACCCTACACACTCGTGGACTATGAAATTCAGCAAGGAACCCTGCTCAGCCATGCACCATTGCACAACCATATATGCACCATTTTGCCGAGTAGACCGTTGCCCAGTCGTGCACTGTTTCACGGTCATGCACTCACACTTGCTGCAAGAAGCGGATGTCAATCGTGCATTCTTGCACGACCATGCACTTCATGGTTGTGGCCATCCCTACAAGGTCGTGTAAATTTACACGGTCATGCAGGTGGCCCATAAACGAGGTCTTAGCCACCACTATATAAAGGGGACTTCTCCCCTTGATTTGGAGAGGAGGTCTTCCCTCTGGGGTTGACCGCCAAGGTCTTCGGTGAGCTTGTGGGCGATCCAACACCATCGTTCTCATCCGTATCAACATCTTGGAGTAAGGATTGGATCTGAAGACGGTCTTCACATAGATAAACTCCCTTCCTCCTCTCTCTCTTGGGTGATTTGGATGAAGCTGATATCTCTCTCTTCATAGATCTCTTTTTCTTTATGATTTGAGTAGATGTCTTTATTCTAGGTGTTGAGGGAGTAATTGTATTAATTGATTAATGTAAACTGTATTGGATTAGCCTATTTCTTGGTTAATGATGCACTTAGCCTTATTTCTATTTGATTAAATGACTCTATGGATGTTTTGAGCTTGAATTGTGTTATTTCATTGTATAAATGCATGATTAGGTGCTTCAATGGGGTTTATCTCTCTAGATCGGGAGAAAGAGGCCTTGGTTACAAGAAGACAACCCTACTCTCGTATGTCTAGGGAGATTACTCCATTCGGAATGCTCAATTATATAGTGTAGATCTAAGAACTTAATGAATTCTACTTAAATTCTATGCTATGAAGTGTTTATGGTAATCTCGAGATGTATGACCGGAGAGCCTAGTAAGAGGGCAGTTCGTAAACTAGACTCTCTAAGTTACCTATTCTACTTATATCATCGAATGTAAATAGGGAGAATAAACCAATACACTATCATAACATAGTATTGATATGGAATTAGATCACCTACAAGACTTAGTATGAAGACCATAAGATTAGCTATCCATTAGCATAGCATGTCAATCATCATTACAATGAAACTTAGACCCTTGAACATTCATTTAGACCTTGGACATCCTCACCACTCTCTTTTCTCACTCCTATTCTTCTCTATTTTCTAATCATTACTTGATTCTGTCACACAACCTTTTGCATTGTCTATCTAATTCATTTGAGTTTCCCTTCTAGTGCTTAAACATCTAACTTCTTATAGATTCGATAAATCTTTTATATTAATTACGACATTTCTGTACACTTGTCAAGACACAACAATGATCAAATGTTATAATTTATAGAAGTACTTATGAGTGATTAACAAGGAGAGTGAAAGATTTCCAAACAAGGTTTACAAATTAGATTTTGGTTATTATAATAGCGAGTAAGTGTGTTTGCCGTATCAACGAAATTGAATCGTTGATATGATTACAATGGACGCACATTATTAGATTTTAGAAAAGTTCTAAAAATCTAATATACAATGATGGAAGAGGGACGATGGACCATGAATGCCCGTTACAATCCAATGGGTAAAGAAGGAAGATGAAAAATGACATCATTTAAGAAAGAAAAAAAAAAGAAAAAGAGGGATTAACTCAACTTAACATGAGAAAAGAAAACAATTAATTTTGATTTTTTTTTTCTCCTTCTCCACTTTGTTTTGAACACGTTGTACATTTTTCCCCACTCACACCACCACGTATTTTTCCTTTTATTGGAGATGATGGAAGCATTAACTCCACTCCTTCGTTATATTTAAAAGTGTAATGTTTTCTCTTCTGATGACACTAGGAAGGGTATGTTCAATTTTAGAGAAAACGAACAGCAAGTTGTTTTTTTTTTCTATTTTAGAGAATACGAGTAGTAACTTTTCTTCCTACTCTTCCATCAAAAACACTCATCTCCTTGTTGTTGCTTCTCCTCTTTGAGAAGCATAATTACAACCCACTATCTTATTGAATTTTGGAAGGTGCAGTCCCTTATTGAGGGCTATTTGGCAACCCCTTATGAAGGGATAATTGGGCAGCACTTTCCTCGTCTTCGAGGACGGCAATTTGACTGTCTCGAAGAAAAGCGACACTGGATATCTAGTGCGATCAAGTGTTGGAGAGAGGACTCCGATTGTGGACTGGATTAGATGGAGTAAGCAAGAGCATGGGACAATCAACGAAGAGCTATTCCGTTAAACTCAAAATAGTCAGAGTCATCCCCAAACAATGGTTATTTGATAGACAAGTTTTTACAATTGCACTTTAATTCATATGTATAATTTTGCATGTATTAATAGTTTTATTTATGGTATGCTTAAATGAGCTAATATGTTTATTATAGATAGTTTAGCATGTCTAACTAAAATGATTAAATTGACATTAAATAAATTAATTACTTGATAGTTTATCTTTGTTGTACGTTTAGGATTTTGCTTGAATAGTTAGATTGAAATGCATACTTAGTTTAAATATCAAGATTATGTTTATTTTAAAATTTCATACAAATACTCCTTTGATTTAATTGTTAAATCATAAATAAAAATTTAAATTTCTGTTGCACATAGGAGTGTAAAAATATGATATTCGAATTTAGAATACGGTTCCAACTTTGGTATTAGAGCTAGTTTTATCATTGTTTGTTTAATGGATTTTGAAACAAAAATATATATGATCTTTTAATTGATATGACTATGTAAAATATTTGCTAATATATTATGGTGAAATATGATTTTATCTTATAATAATTGTTTTAACAAAATTGATTATAGATAAATTATTTTATTAATTTATTAGAGAATATTGCGGTCATAATTGAAAGAATTAAAAAGAAGCATAAATTGATCAATAATTAATTGATAATTACATGATACAAAATATTTGATATTATACATTCGATACAAAAGGAAGATCCAATGGCTCTCATTGATTGCTCACCTTTAAAATATCATATTAGATATACATATGTATGTTATGTTATAACACAGTTGCTTGAATCCGGCAAACATACAAAAACATATTATATCATCCAAGTTATAGTATAAATATTAAAATGAAAAATCTCTCATTTTGAATATGATTCAAAATTTAGATCAAATCATAAAGAAAAAAAAAATAAAAGAGTAAATTTTTCACTATCTTCCGTCAATGGTGGTTACATGATGAATGCTACCCGCAATTATTGTCTCTGTAACGCCCCAACTTTTCCATGAAAATAATTTTAGAAAATTATTATAGCATTGGTAAGAATTAATTAGATTTAATTAAATTTATTCAGAATTTTTCCAAGAAAATTTATATAATAAATTTTCTATAAAAAGTTTAGGTTTGGATTTGACCTTTAGACCTCTGGCAAGGGGATTATTGAGAGGAACCAATTGGGCTATCAAAGTTATTATTAGTAAAAGGATGGGAGCCTATGTTAAGGAGAGAAATATAGATTTTTATAAGAATTTTTACAAGAGCCAAGGGGTATAAAAGGGATCTCTCCTCACCTATTTCGGCCGAACCCTTTCCCTCTCCCTTGCGATTTCTCACGGCGCCGAATCCCTAAAACCTCACGGAACTCCTCTTCCTCACCAGCCGAAACTCTTCCCTTCCTCCTCAACCTCTCCTCTTCTTCCTCACCGAAGGAGAAGAATCAAGGAGGAACCTTCAAGCTCCTTGGTCACCGAATCCCAAAGTAAGTTCCCTCTTCTTGTAGTTTCGGTTCCAAGCTCTAGTACCCTTACAAGCTTTGGAAATTTCCTTTTCTTTCCTCAGCCGAAGGTTGTAAGCTCCTCAAGTTTCGGATTTTCAAGGGTTCCGAGAGCTTCTTCTCTTCCCCATTCTCCCAACCGAAACCTTCTCCTTCACCACCGGGAGAACAAGAGGAAATTCCAAGGACACCTCTTCCACCGAGCCAATCCTTTGCTCCACCGAGAGCAAAGTTTTTCTCCTCTTGTGCCGAAATTGTTTAGGTAAGATTTTTCTTCAAATTTGGTAACCTCAAGAGGATAGCCACCGAACCTCCACCAGGGATTTAAAGGTTCCTTTTCTTTTCTATGTTCGGGTTCAAGGTTTACAAGCAAGGGAGGGCTTCGGGTGTGAGCTAAGAGGCAAGCTACGCAAGGGAATTCTCAAGGCAAAAGGGTTTTCTTATTAAAGGGGTATTGTTTAACCAATAGCGAAGGATGTAAGTATCCCTCACCTGCGGTATAAGTAGCTACCGATTGTAATTTCTATGAATTAGGATTGTGTTTTGGTGTAGGGATAAGTATGAGCTAAAATAGGAAATTTTATGTCTATGTGCATGATTTATTTAGGTGTTATGCCCTTCCATGAATATAATTATTGTTCCATGTGTATGATGATTTCGGTTGCTATACCCATGTTTTAGCCATTTATGAATGAGTATGCATGTTAAAATTTATTGTGATGTTCTCATGCTATGTTTTGGAAATTTTATGATTATGCTTTATGTACCATGCCATGAAAATATGTACATTTATGCCATGCTAGTATGATTTATGAAATTGCATGCTGTATGAATTCATGAAACCAAGTTATGCATGCTAGGGTATTTATGTGGTCAAATAAGACCTAAGGGTGCTTTCCTCGTGATGGGGTCAAGAGCTCTCCCAGTAGAAGAAGCTTCCCTCACGATGGAGTCAAGAAGCAACCCTCAAGATTTACAAGAATTAAG
>JBAMIB010393820.1:0-10592 GCA_037177415.1 Kaempferia rotunda | reverse complement strand
CAAGCTTGAATTAAGAGTTTGATAACATCTAAATGAATCAAGCTCAACTTACACTTAAACTGATCTTAAATTTATAAACAATAAAATAAGTCAAACTTAAATAATTATTATAAAAACTTAATTTATTTTAAACTCAGTTAAATTAATTATCAAATAACTTTAAACATCCTCAAGCTTTGACACAGCTTGATTTATGTACCAGTTTAAACATCACAAGTTTGGCAGACTTAACTTGTCTAGGTCAGTCTCACCACGTTACTAGCTTTTCATATCGGGTTTGGATGCCACCGACACAGCCCGATCCTACCGATAAGAACGTCTCACGATACTATATAACACCGCACTTCGACTCCGAGTAGCACGGGTCCAACACAAGCGCCATCCGGATCCGCTTCGAAGTCGTCTGTTCCGCAGAGCAAGGGAAGCTCGAGCGCTGGGGCGCTCGACGAAGAAGAAGGGAAAGTGAGTGGGAAAACAAGAGGAAGAAAAAAAAGAAAACGAGAAGAGGTCGTTTGAACTGAAAAGGGAGAGCGCTCCTCCATGGCCGCTGCGGAGAACCACCCTTCCCACGCTTCTGATCGCCGCGCAGAGCACGCCAAGACCCTCGTCGGTGCGCTCAACCTCATAACCCGCAACCTCCCTCTCCCTCTCGACGTCTTCCGAGCCGTCGCCTCCATTTACCAGGGCGATGCACCTCCGGACGTGGAGGAGACGACGGAAGGCGGCGCTGCGTCTTCTCCCGCCGAATTGGACACGGTCGGTGTCCATCTCCTCTCCCTTCGCTCTTGTAAATAATTTACTGTTTATTGACTCGGTTGATATGGGCGACCGATAAAATTAGGGTTTCGGGAACCTGGTGAGTTCTAAAATCATGCTTGGCAGAGTTCATGTAGGTCTTTTAGCTGTGCTCTTGAATTTAGTGTCATGCTATGACTTATGGAGTGGCAATGATTATTTTTGGCACTCGGCACCAAACAGCAAGTACTTAAGCTTGTTGAACGTGTTTTGTTGTTGTTGCTGCTGCTGCTGCGTGAACTCAATAGAGAGATTACACCTCCCAGGTGTTGATTGGAACAGTTAATTGTTTGAAAAAAAAGAGGGACCAGTTTTTTTTTTTTGCCGTGTTTGAAGATTTTGTAGAACTGGTAATTTTTGTCTTAGTTTGGAGGATATCATGCCAGTAAAATCTGTTGATTGGCCTTGATTCCTGTTCTTGAGAGGAAAATTTTCATAAATTAATATTCTTTAGCAGCCATCTTTAGAGTTTAGATAATATCTTCTATATACTTAATCTCTGGTGAACTGTTTGTGTCATGGTTCTTTTGAGATATGAAACTGGAATTAGGACCAAACTTCTATCTTTCTAAGAATCCAAGATATTACATATTTAAGAGGCCGTACCTGAAGCAGTTGAAAAGTAAATATTGAAATTGATCCAAGTAAAAGATCTTTTCCCCATTGCGTTTCGATAAAGTTGGTCTCTTCCTCTTTGTTTTATCTTGTCAATTTATAGATTATAGTTTCACCTGATTCTGACTTTGATGCAGACACATGAGGTGTCAACCAGTGGAAGTTTGATCTCAGAGTTTGAAGATGCCTTGTTGAAGCAGAAAATGAAACACATGCATTGCTTAGAACTGGAAGAATTAAAAGAAAATCATTTTAACAGTCTTATTCAGCATCGTCTTAAAGAGCTTGAAGGTAATCTTACTGGGAGTTGTATTGTTTTTCTGCCTTTGTTGAATAAACTTTGGTGCTTCAATTCCTAGTGTATTAGGATTTATAGCTGTTGTTGTATTGTTTGGCATCCTTGTGGATTTTTGTACTTGGCGCTGTGTATTAGGATTTATATATGCTACTTTTTTTTTTGCATCTATAGCGGTTTGTTCTAAAAGTTTATGTTTCTTTTTCAAACAGCAGCGGCAGAGAATATAGTTGGTGTGATTTCTCAGTTACCATAAACTAACTACAATTTCGTCTGTTAAGTATCATTAATTCAAAAGGTTTACCATGTTCTTAACTGTGAAGCAAAACTGCTAGGATCAGTCAACTATAAAATAACTTCAAAATGGTAAAATATGCATTTATCATATGGTGCACCTGTGTGTTAATACTTTATTGGATGCTAAGATATAGTTAGCATTACATGACATTTGTTGCTGTCTCATTCAATGTAAGCAAAATATGATTATCAAATGCTTTTATCATTCCAAAAATATTTTAATGCATTTGATTATTTAGGTTATCGTGTACCTTTGCTTTATATAATGTTTCCATTCAACATGGTCAAACAGTGACCTCAACATCACGCTTTTTAATGTGTCCAAATCACCCAAATTCAAAAGCTTCATCGACAGATTGCAATTCTGGGATCTTATTGCACATGATATACTAAGCATATGACTGAGTTTTTCGAAAGGGGAATTAACACTCAAGAACCTAATTTATTATTCTTCACCTATATACCAAAGAAAGACGGAGCTAATATTGTTGCTAGGTTCAAGCATATATCTTGTTTTTCAGTTCCAAATTTAGCAAAGGTATAGGTGAATAGATTGAAGCTTCTTTTGCCTTTTATTATTGACCAATGTTGTTGTGGATCTGAAATCTACCTAGGAATTGAAGGATTCATAGGATACCATAGGATTTTATAATCCTACATTTTTACACTTCCTTGTTGAAGCATTTATTTTCTTATTCATAATTTCTCACATGTAATAACTTCGAGTATATGATAAACAAATCGTGGATCACTGTCACTACTATTTGGGATATAAGATATTACATTATCACGAATCATATTCATATGATAAATGTATGAACAAACTTTTTATTTTATTCTTTCTTCATGTAATCGTGTTCCTTCACCTGCATGGTGGAGAAACTTTAATGATTAGATTGAGGTCTCCAGTGTTTTAAGTATTATGGAATGTAAAAGGTGGATTTTTTTTTTTTCGTTTTAGTGCAATCAATATCATTATAATGTAAGGTTAATGAAGTTCCTATACTGAATATATTACCATATTTCACGTTAGGTATATCTTCAGCAAGTTTACGATTTTTTATTTTCTTTTCTTTTTGTGTATTAACATTTGTTTCTTAACTTAAAACTGTATGTTGATTCAGTGTTACCATCCAATAAGGGTGAAGACTTGCAAATGAAGTGTTTGCTGGAGCTTTATGGCTTGAAGGTAAAACACAATCTAAATAGTTAACTTGATTGTTGGTTGTCTATACTATGGGTAGGGATAGTTCACTTGTCCTTCTTCCTTAATTTGTTTTTAATTTTTTTGTATTGTGACTGTTAAACTTTGCCGAAGCTAGATGTTTTTCTTGCTCATACTTATATCTCAATGTTTCTAGTGTTTTCTGTTCTGCAGTGGATCTCTTGGTATGGTTGTTAGCTCCCTTATTTCTGCAGAGTTTATATTATAAAAATGAAATGTATGCGATATGCTGTGCTTAGGGAGCTCCGGGAAACTTGGTTTGCTTGTACATGCCACTCCACATATACGGTGTTTTATTTTCCTTTGATAAGAGTGATGGTTCACTTAATTTCCGTTAAAAGATAAAAAATTATACCATTGTAGAGCTTCAAGAAACCATGACAGAAAAAAAATAAGAGATACAAACACGTGAGAGAATGAAAGCATATCTCTCCTTCCATCGTTTGAAATCTCGTACTAAGTTGGGCAAAATGATTGAAAAGTATCATTATAATAGATTACTAAAACTTGATACCATTTGTGTAGACAATTTCTCTTTCCTATGCTTTATCTTCTTCTTCCCTCAACCTCTAATTTGTCACTGACACTATGTATCGGAGTGTTGGTTCAATACCAAATCAGTATCACTCCACATAAAGAGTGAAACTCTGACACAGCTCATGATTTTGAACCTTTGCTCCTTCATGCCATGACTAGAAGAGTACAAACATCTCCATGGAACAGTGATAATCGGTGCTGCGCACAAGATCCGGCAGGTCTCACAAGATCCATTAGGCCACACGAACCATGTGATTGATTGCTTGCTGATACTTTGTACTGCATGTTACAAAAGAGCAGATTGAGATATATTTTTTTCAATTGTTAGTAGTTAAAGACAAGATACAGATGACCTGCATGTTATTGGGTTCATTTTTGGATTGCCTATTAGCCATTTGTCCACTCATTGTCAAAGATTACCACAGGTGGGCAACTTGAAAATAGGTATGATTGTATGGGTAATCTGGAATTTGTAACGCCCTAGTATTTATGTATGATTCACATCTCTATTTGGAGGTCACCAAGATGTAGTCTTGCCTGGGTTACAAGAATGTTACACTGATTCTAGTGTCCATTCATTATCTAAGAGTTCTTCTTGTTGACCTGCAGAAGCTTATGCACCATTAGTTTTATGGTAGCTCTTTTTATGGAAGAGTAAAATGACTTCTTCTCTATGTCCCATATTTAGTCCTTTGTTGACTTGTTACAATCAATAATCGATGGATTAGTAAATTGATCATGTGAAGGTTGTGCCAATTTTGGTTCTTAAGTTATGCCAAATATGTTATTTGTTATTGACTTTCCAATTTTTTTTTTTAAATTAGATGCAGATTTTCTTCATCTTTGGTAAACTTTTCTATTTGCTATCCAGCTTGTAGAATTGCAGAGGAAGGTACGCACTGATGTGAGTGCAGAATACTGGTTGCGTAGAATATGTGCACAGCCTGATAAGATATTGTTTGACTGGGGTATGATGAGATTCCAGTATCCATTTAGCATGTATGGGATTGGAGATGCTGCTGCAGTGGAGGCTGATAGCCGTCGTCGAAAGAAAAGATATGCAGAGGTTATTTACTGACATCACTAACCTTTCTGTTTTTTTGCTAAAAAGTGTGTTTTTTTTACATTTTTCTCATTGGAAGAATTTCCTGCAGAGGTTGTCAAGATTAGAAGAGGATGAAAAGAACCAGGCAGATGACAGAAAGAGGAAGTTTTTTGCTGAGATTCTTAATGCTGCCCGTGAATTTCAGTTACAGACGCAAGCTGTTCTGAAAAGACGAAAACAGAGGAATGATGGAGTTCAGGTGTTGGTTATGATTCTTATTTTATTTCTTTTTCTATTAGAAGTTTTGCTTGAAACTCAGTTAGTGCATGAGATTAATAAGATAGCATTATCAAGTAACAAAGCGAAGCTGATTCATCATGTCTACTTCCAATTATTGTCATTGTTGTGCCCAACGGAACGCAACCAGGGTGCCAACAAAAAATTTGTCCTACCAATTCATGTATGCAGCTCCTGTTTATTGCTGAAATCCATGCTGTAAGATATAAATGAAAACAGTAGATGTTAACCAAACATACTACATCATACAGACCATGCAACATGCATATGCAATAGATAAACATTGGTTGAAACTAGTTTAGACTTTAGAAATATAGTTCATTTCATGTTACAATTTACTTCTTTTTGCGGGGTTCTTGAAAATGCAATATTAATTGCAAAACAGCAGTACCAGTTCAGATGTCTGGCCTTTGTTGTTGAAACCCTTGCCTCCCTCAAACCGTGATCTGTATGCCTGTTTATCTACCCATACATGCCTAAATGTGTTTATTGAGCAGCCTAATCCACTTTGATTGGGTCAGGCATGTACTATCACTCAGTCACGTTAAAAAAAAGATTCTAACTGCACCCGATTTTCATGCCCATAAGTGAGATACAAATTCCTTTTTCCACTTTGAAAACCTATAAGTTGACTGAAAGATGGTTCCAAGGTAATTAATTGCATAAAAGAGATTAATGTGTTTACATTCGAATGAAAGAAAAGCTACTAACTACATGATGTTACGGTTCACTGCAAATTTTTCTTTACAGTTTTGTGTTTGTGTTGTAGAAATTAATCTTTATTTCCTAAAATCCATTGTCTGGGTGTCTGTGGCTGGAACACTATTTGTTTGATATCATGCAGGCATGGCATGCAAGGCAAAGACAGCGTGCTACTCGCGCTGAGAAGTCAAGGTTCCAAGCATTAAAAGCTGATGACCAAGAAGCTTATATGCGTTTGGTAGAAGAAAGCAAGAATGAGCGCTTGACAATGCTTCTTGGTAAAACAAATGAACTTCTTGTTCGTCTTGGAGCTGCTGTACAACGTCAGAAGGATGCAGAACATGCTGATGGACTTGAAGACTCTAGTACTCGTAATCTTCCAGAGATCTCTCTATCTAAGGCTGATGGCCCTGGGGAATTCTCTATAGACAATGGTGATGATGAGAAAGACAATGGTGATGATGAGAATACTAAAGTTTCTGATTTGCTTGAAGGTCAACGCCAGTACAACTCTGCTGTGCATTCAATAGAGGAAAAGGTACATTAAGTGAAGTACATGCTGTGATCGTATTTTTCTTATGACAACAGATCTGTGAGTGTTACTTCTTTTAGTGGCTAAGCATGATCATCTTGGTCCAAAGCGCCTGACAGACTAGCATGATCATCTTGGTCCAAAGCGCCTGACAGACTAACAATCAAATAAGCCTGAGCTTTTATTAACTGTCAGTCAAAGCTTTGTCTGCTTCTATTGAATCTGGATATAATTTACATTTTAAGTCTTATCACATTTTTACATTGAGAATCTTTTAGTGAGATATCTGAGGAAGATGCACCGTTGGATGGGAAGGACAATATTAACAATTTAGGTTTTGTGGTAATAGAGAATGCAATTCTTTCAGGTCCTCTCCTATAGGCATTTCCATTGAAACTCTAGGACCCATGATCAAACACTTTATCCATCGTTAATCTGCAGGTAGCTAGAAATTGCAGCCGTCAGAACTTGGCAATTATGACTTTAATGTTATTGCAACCTAGAAATATTAAGGTACTATATCATTAATTTTGCAATTGCCATAATGCCAGATCCTGATTAGAACCTGAAAATTACAGGTCAAATTCACAAATAACCTAGACAGACTTCTAAGGAAATTGACTTTTTTAGTTGTGTTCAACAGGACCTTAGAATTGGATTACTTTGCTGAAGATGCCATTTTCAGCATCTCTTGTTGGTTTATTGGCAAAAAAATGCCTCTTTGTTCAAATGCATTTATTTATTTATTTTTAATTTAGACTAGATGCTGGAGGTTTTCTTGAGATAGGGTTGTAACTGAAAAGGTTATTCATGGACAAGCTCAATTCTTGGCTTTATTGAACATGCTCTGTAAGTAAAACCAACAAGCTTGAGCATATTCAAGCTCCACTCATTTACAACCCAATCTTGGGATATGAAAAAAATGACTTCATGGTGGAAAGGATAGTATATGCTTCCTGTGTACTTTGGCTGCTTATGGCTAGTTTTTTGCATTTTACATATTGCCTGTGTTTTGAGTACAATTTCATGCCGAGCTCTACTTAGAGAATAGAATTGTATCTTCTGCATTCTGCTTCTTTGTTCAATATTTGTTTTATCAATTAACACATTATTTTGCAATGCTCATGTTTTCTTGTTCTTAATTGTCACCTTTTAGTACTTATTTTCAAACCCCTGAAATATTGTAGGTTACGGAGCAACCATCAACGCTTCAAGGCGGGGAACTAAGACCTTACCAATTAGAAGGACTTCAATGGATGCTTTCTTTATTTAACAACAATCTAAATGGTATTCTGGCTGATGAGATGGGTTTAGGAAAGACTATACAAACTATAGCACTAATTGCATATTTAATGGAAAATAAAGGTGTTATTGGACCCCACTTGATTGTTGCTCCAAAGGCTGTGCTGCCAAATTGGATCAGTGAATTTTCAACATGGGCACCAAGGTATGTACCTTCTAACATGGTTGACTAAAATATGTATGGTTAATTGTGCTCTAACTTTCTCCTATTTGGGATAGTATTGTGGCAGTTCTATATGATGGGCGCCTAATTGAAAGGAAGGCTATGAGGGAAGAGTACTCTGGACAAGGCAAATTCAATGTGATGATCACACACTATGATCTCATAATGAGAGACAAAGCTTTTCTGAAGAAAATACATTGGCATTACATGATTGTTGATGAAGGGCATCGCCTAAAAAATCATGAGAGTGTTCTTGCTAAGACCATTGTCTCAGGGTAAGATCCCTTAGAATCTAAATTTAATGAAGTCCTTTTTTTGTCTTTATATGTACTGATTTTACCTTTTATGTTGGGGAAAAAATAAAAAAAGGGTGCCCCACATTATGCAACTCTTTAAAAGGTTTTTTTTTTTAAAAAAAAAAAGTCAAAAGAATCCCATTATATTATTTATTTCGAAAATATCCTTACTTCCAGTGCTATTGTAGCAACTACAATCAGCTGACACTAACAGATATTCAAGTGTTGTCGATGTGTAGCCTCAACTGCTGTGTAACAGATAATACAATAGTGTGGTAGCTATGTGGCAGCTATTAGATAGCTACTACAACATTGTAACAATTGTGTAGCAGCCATCTAAGCATTTTTGACAACTTAAAGTGATTTTTGATGAAATTTTAAGTAATTTTGAACTAGTGGGTAAAGAGTATTTTGATATAATAGTCTTTGATTGAAGTGAAATAGTTGATTTTTCATGTCGTAACAGGCTGAATAAGGGATATTTTTGATACAAAACATATGGTGGGAGGTCCTTTTGACTTTTATTTTTATTTTTATTTATTTATTTTTTTTTAAAGATGCGCCCTTTTGATGATTTTTATAATTTAGATCACCCTTTCGATCTTTGGCCTTTTATGATTTTAGAATCGAAAAATTATTCTCGGTAGAATAATTCTCAAACTAGGAAATTGGATAAGTTTTAGTTTAGAGGAAAATTAAATATGTGAGACTGTTATGTGATATAGAAGTTTCATTGGGTACTATGATTTTTGGTGGTATATTGATACATATCTCAAGCATTTGCATTGGATGATCTCATTTGAGTCCTGTCGCACAACATCTGATCAATGACTTTACTAAAGGTATTGTAGGTTCATAGCTGCATATTAATCAGGCAAGCCCTGAAAATTGAGTTGGTGAGACCAAAACATGTTTGAATTAGAACAATGCAACACCTAGAAAATAGTACTGCGAGCTTTATTGCTAACTTTTAGTTTTAGCTGTTGCTTGAAATGACTTGCTTACGAGTGATACAGATTAAGAAAGAAACCCACTAAAGATTATAGTATTGGAACTATAGCTTATAGTTGATATAAAATTAATTTTATATCATTCTATAAATAAGAAAGAAAACTCATTCAAAACTAAATAAATCCAACCAATTGTAAATATAACCAAGAAAATAAAATAAACCCAATATATTATAATTAACCTAAATTATTATATAAGAAGAAATGATGATGAATTTTATAATATATGATAGAAGTATATAAAGGTCAAGAGAGTTGATGATGACAGAGAAGAAGCCAAATTTTTCACATGGAAAAAGTTGATATAGCTAAGGTGGACAAGACAATTAACAACAATTGAGAGAAGAATAAGTCTTATCACATTAATACATAAAATGAAAATGAGGCAAAATTGATGGTGAATTAGAAATCATGTTATAGTAAAGTCCTCTTAAATTTGATGATATTGATATTTTTCTATGTGAAAAGAATTTGATGACAAAATTTCCTATTGCTCATTTCATTTCAATCTTGCGGGAATGAAAAAATCTGAACTATGTCATTGTTGTTTGTCAACATAAACTTCATTTTTATTATTATTCTACTATTAAATAGAATATTATGTTATTTTACATATTTTTGGATATCAAAACTTTTTTTAAATAAGGGAGAATTCATTTTAAAAAAATTTAATGATTGTTAACAATTTGATATGATTTACAATTCGAAATTTAAGTGATTCATGATATAAACCTTGATTTGACAACCTTGTTTATGACTAATAAACAATTCACGCATTAAAAGTGATTAAATTGTCTTGAATTTTATTTTATTTTTTTCATTTTATGTTAAATAAAACAACATTTGATACTTATTTTTTAATTAATATTTCATACTAATTTTCGTTAAAATTATTTTCAAAATTTTATCTTATATTAATTTAGATTATAAATTAAGATTACATGGAAAATTTTTAATTATAGATGCACTAATTAATTCTAATTTTCATGGATGAATTTATTCAGCCTGTGTGCTATATATATTCTACAAATCAAATCATAGAGGATTTGTTCTAATAAAGATTTGCTCTACAGACCAAATCTTACATATATATTACATATTGAATTGCGTGACAATGCGAATTTGTAATTAGTATATGTGCATGCATTGAAAGAAAAAAATAGTAGAGCAAGAACATGCATGGATGTTGGTAAGATTTGTCACTAATAGGTAATTAATGCATCGAGTAAGATGGTAATAAATCCACTAAACTACATGTTTATAGAAAACTTCTTGAAATAAATAGATACCCAACATTTCAAAGTAATTATTAAATTTTAATAGTTAAATAAAATTGTATTAAAAAATTTAGTAAGTAAACTACATTTATTTATTGTTCAATTTTGGTAAAAAGCTTAGGTGGCTTATGCGACTCGTGTGGGCAAGTGTGAGGGAGGGCGCCTTCAGGTACACTGAAGGCGCCTTCAGAGAGGGTGGGAGGG
>JBAMIB010393800.1:0-10594 GCA_037177415.1 Kaempferia rotunda | reverse complement strand
GCTGGCTGACCGGATATTGACCCCGGATCAAACGTACCTTCTAAAATTTATTGAGTCGAATTGAAATATCAAAAAATAGAGAAATAACAACACTGTCAAAAATATTATTAAACCAATTGCCTGCAGGATAATCTCGAAGCTTGGCGCAAGATCTTAAAGGTTATAAATTATTTTATTTTAATTTGAATAAAATTTTTCTTAAGAAAGTCTTGGTTACGGAGAAAGAGCATTGTAAATTTTATAAATTAGTGTATTTTTGGCCCCCGGACAATAATGATGCGTGCCTTCTTAATTTTTTTAGGCATCTAACTATTAGGACTCGATAAATTAATAGATATTTTTTTTAATTAATGGTTGATCTAAGAATACTAGGTTGATGGCTCACGCTCGCTACGAGCACTTTTGATTTATCTTCGTAGCCGGTAGAAAATCAATCAGTAAGAAATTAATCGGCAAGCTAACTAGATGTCAACTAACAAAAATTACTATTATTTATTGATCTTATTTACCATTTAAAAAATGTATATTTCTATTATCATTTCTAAAATCACGTACGTACTACCATGCTTAAATTATGCATGATAGTAACAAAGACTCACTTTGGTATTCAGAGATCCTCGATCTAATTAAGTTGGTTAATTAATTCCATTTGGATACGAAAAATGCGATCGAATGATATTTGTTTGTAAAACGTACCATTCAAATTAGAGATGAAATTCTCAAACAGAAACATGGGAAGCAATATCGCATGCTCGACTCCATTTTTTATTTTTCATTTGGGCGCGGCGCCGCCATCTCAACTCTCCAAGCGCGCGGCTGCCTCGATTATTTTCGTTTCTGAATCGACTAAGTAAAATACTCGAAGGCCCAGTGCAGGAAGGCCCAGTGCAGGAATACAAATCAAACGCACGCACTGAAATCCATCATGTCCTCGGCCGCCTCCAGGGGTCGCTGGCAGAGGCTTCTCTCACCGTCCGGCAGAAGAGCCGGGTTGGCGGAGTCGGCCGCCAAGCTGAGGCCGTGGCGGCGGCGGCGTGATCGTCGAATCGGGTAGGAAATGTTGGGGCGCGGGGCGGGGTTGGCGAATCGGCGACGGTGCAACGCGCACTTGCAGTTACGGTGGTAGGGGCGCTGGTCGATGTCGGAGCACCTGGCCGGGATGCACCCCTCGAAGACGCAGCGGATCAGCGAGTCTGCTCCGACCGCCATCATCCCTGCGTGCGCTGCTTCTGCCGCCGATTCCGACGATGTTTTGGTTTGTCGCCTCGGATGCTATTTATAGTGTTCTCGAGCGGTGGATTAATTGATTGGATTCGATCGAGATGACGGCGAAGGCATTTTGCGGCTGGTAATTGTTTAGAGATTAATTGCCTTAGAGATTTCCGTAGCGTGACTTTGAAGGCGCGCAACAAGAGAGCAGAGCATTGCAGTTGAGACTGAATCTTGGATAAAAATGAAAAACAAAGTGAAATTAATTAGTGAAGGAAGATTTGCTCTGGTTCTTATCGATTGACTATTATATTAATCGGTAGTGCTGATGTGACTTATATTTTCATAATCATATATCAAGGATTTAAAGATTGTGTATCATAAATAGATTATACATACTCTTAAAGAATAAATTTGTCACAGACTCTTGAACAATAAGAACAAAAGATAGATAATGCATTAACTAATTTCCTTTTACCTATTGTTTTGGAGAAGAACCACGTGGATGATCAGAGACGATGATGACAAGGAAGAAGGTGATTTACGCCCTGCGAAATCAACATGAACATTAAAGGGGAAACACAGGGAAGAATTCCGGCGGAACCCCCTCCGACGCTCAGGTTAGAAAGAGTGGAAAGTATTTTATGTGAATGAAGGAGATTCAGAAAAAAGTTTATCTATCGCTTCTGTCTCTTATATAGACTTGTGTGAAATCATTCCCCATGATTGTAATCATTCCTGTATTTACGAACGTGCGTTCGTAACCGTTCCAACATTTATGAACGTGCGTGAGAACGGACGTTAATTAGATGTTATAGCTTTAACTGCATTTCAGTTACCATAATCGTGGTGAGATGATTCACAATAAATGTTCTTATTAATGCTAGGCTCCCTCCCCCTTTTGACATTAATGTTCGTCAAAATTCCCGGGGAAGGGAGACGGCCAAGGGGAAGAACCTCTTGCCTAAGACAATCTTCCATGGACTTTTCCTGAAGTGGCCTCGGTTTAACGTTGCCCGAGGTCACCTCGGCTACTACCTGTCTGAGGTGATCTCAGCTACTGTCTGTCCAAAGTGATCTCGGATCTGTGTGTCGAGATGGTCTCGGGTATGTGTGCCCAAGATGATCTTGGATTTGTGTGCTCGAGGTGGTATCGGGTCTGTGTGCCTGAGGTAGTCTCGACCACTGCCTTACTGGATACCTTCTGAAGATAGATCATGTCAGATATCTTTCACCTCTTAACCTCCGGATCAGCTCCGGATCACCTATATTTGTGAGTTGTGACAGGGAGAAAATTTGAGTAGCAATATACGTGTATGAGGAGGCAGATGTTTATAATCAATAACTCTTCTTGTTTACTGTTTCAAACTTATCTTTTCAAAGAAAAGCAATTATCAACTTAACTTAATTCTTATAATAAACGCTTAATCTTACTAAAAATAGTTTTAAAAAAATTATCATAAAATATATTGAATAATGAATCATTTATCAAATGAAATGGAGAACTGGAGACTCGTTTTCCCCTTATAAAATGGCACTTCAAAGTCATTGACCGAAGATGTATATTTAAAGCATTGGATCAGTTTACATTAGAAGTGTAAGAGCACGTGTTACAATGGTCTCATCCTCTTCAATATTCATTCTTCTATTTGTTCAAGAACATCTGTAAGTCATCCTCCAAGAACTAATTGTGCTCCTCAATTTAGAAAGACTCGGTCTGCATAAATCAACAAAACGAGATTATCAGAAAGGAAAAGTGTCAGCCTAATGCTCATTTTAGGACATTATCGCAGCAGCAAAAAGGAACCTTCTTCTATTGGAACGTCTGTTGATGTCTCCTGTGATTCTTGCATCTGAAACTTGAATTTGCTTTTCTGAGGTCTCTCGTGTAACCTGCAAAAATCCATAATATTCTACCAGATGTACTCCATAAATAACAACTAAAAAGTACTCACATTATTTTCTTCCAGTAGCTCATGCTTTAGAGATTCTAAGCTGTTTGGTGAATCTACAAAAACGCCACCATTGTCTTCAAAAATCTCCATAGGTTCCATGTCTAAGTCAATTAATTGTTCAAGCATCTGGACTTTCTCCATGCACGGTAGGATAGGGTCTTCTTCTGCGGCATCGTAATAAATCAAGTTGTTCAAGGAATTCTCATTTGTTGGCTCTATCCCATGATGACCCGATGACTTGACATTTCTATTACTGAAACGTCCATTTTTCAACCCAAAGAACAAAAAGCAAATGGCCAGCAATTTCATAACGAAATTGCCAACAGCTCCGATCACTAGCGCAAGGAATTTTGATAATGAAGACTTTGGAGTAGAATCGTTTATCAAGCAATCTGCAAAAGGTTCATTGGTTAAACATATTGCCACAAATTTTTTTATCATGAGAAATAAGATGCAACGAAAACAAACTTAAAATTGCAGCTGTTAAAGCTCACATCTCTAGCAAAGAGACTTGAAACATGGGTAAATATGCTAGGAATATATATATAGATACGATTTAGGTTTAGCAAACTAACAATTATCAAAATATTTTAACAATTTAAATTTTATATTAAATATTTATATCAACAAATAAATACTTATAGATAGTACATTATCAATTAAAGAACCCGTGTGTTAATTCACTATCATATAAAGAATTTCAATTATTTAGTAAGGGTAAATCATATGTGCACTCCGGTAGGTTATTGATATTCCATGAACAACTTTTCATTTAAAAAAAAATCTCCACTATAATAATTCTTCAAATGATTATTTGTGCTTCATCTGCAGTTTATTGTTATTCAATGTAGTTTATTTATGCACCCTTTATGTAGCCGCATATTGCCACATAGAGATCAAATGCATGTAGTTGACATGGGATAGATGTGACTCACAGCGTATTCTTATTGTTGTTGTAGAGGGTTCAAGCACTACCTAGTCAAAACACTAGCCCTAGATTTGACCGTATCCATGAGTAGCCAATGTATATAGTGCATAGTCACCAAGAACCAAAACTGATAGAGTGATTAGCTTTCAATAGTCAGCAAGCACGAGGTGAAAGATACTTGCAAAGCATACACTAATCTGTGACCAGTATGCAACATGAAAAACATTTGGCAAATATCAATTAAACTTCAAAGAATTAAACCTATAAACATCGGGATCGATGAAAACAAATGTGCATCAGAGTGAAAAATGGTGTACCTTCAAATTTATCACACGCTGCTGTACCATCTGAGTTGTTGGAAGGCACGTCTTCATCTATCTCGTTTTCTATACCCTGGCGGCAATGGCAGAGTGAAATAATAATCTGTAGAACTTTAGCATTCATAATCATGTGCATATCGAGAAAATAAGCACCACAAACTAATAATTCCTTATTTAACGCATCACTGTGTAATCACATGACATGGCTTATTACTGCCATCTCACTGATATTAAATATTTGTTTAAATTTTGGCATCAGGTAGTCATGCAAGATAGCTTTAAACTACATCAAGTACCAGCAATAAAGAGTTTAAAAAAAAAAAGAATAAAGAGTTTTAAAAGCCATAATCTGGTTGGAGAAACTCAGGAAAGGAGAGTAGGGAATCCAGAGGAACGAACATTGAGATTGACATTTGAAGGGGAAAAAAACTCTCTTGAGAGGCACCAAATTTTATTGACGCTTCTAGAGTTGGAATTGAGCTGATTATTTTGTAACAGCAAAGGGTCAAAGGGATTCAATACACAGATGACCGTGAACAAATGGTTCTACTGTCGCATCATAAATTGTCGTCTCCAAGTCAGTAGTTCTGTTGAAATATAAAATTCATAGATAATCTGGCATAACTAGAGGTTTCAGAAAATGTGAATCTCTTTAGGTTTGTGCATGAAGTTTCAAAATACAAGGCCTACTCTTCCAAATACAATGGTTTCATTGAGGTTTTTATATTGTTAGACTTGCAGCAGCATTTACTCTCTCGATTCTGTGGATCACATATACATCCCTTTATTCTCCCTAGCAGATCATAAAAGCCTTTTCCTCCCCGTGCAAAGATTAAAAAATATATCCAAGAATGTTTTCTAAAGTGAAATTTTGAATAATAGTTAATGGGCAGGTAATCCTTGTAGATAGCAACTACCAACAGATAAGCATCCACGTTAACTTATTTTCATTATCAAGATCATTAAGACTCAACTAACTTTCTGCCTGGGAACTAATTATTACTAGAATTGATGCCTGACACCTTCGAATAACACTAGAGAAACCTTCACACACATTTTAGTGAGCTTTGTTGATTATTTAAAGCTGGGAAATAATCGTAATGAAGTGAGAATAGATCTTTATATATTTACTAAAATTGAGACAATATAAACGGCAATTTAAGTATTATAAAACTGTTTCATTGTCCTATGTTTGACCTCGGCACTCAATCTAGCAACTATGGTTTTCTGGTATTATATATATATAATACTTTATTGTAACTTTACCAAACAACCATGGAGAATAAATTCATAGTTAGATCCCTACATATTTATATTTGAGTCTTTGACAATCTCAACCTTATAACAATCAGATGATGTTCATGATACTAATTGCACTCTTGCTGATACCACTTTACCACAATGGTGGCAATACTGGGCCATCATGTCATGTCACACAAGCACACACGGATTAGATCCTGAAGTTAAGAGCCAAGTTACTTGTTAATTGTAGTCTTCTCCTTAAGCATCTTACTATTGTTAGAGATAATGGAAAGAAATAATTAAACAAAGGACACTAGATTTAAGTTCAACCAAATTCTTTGAAGGAGCAGAAAGATGGAAAAGCATAAACTATTGGTAACTTTCTAGTTAGAAACACCTGGATTATAAACATTGAACTTCTTTTAAGCTTTGGCGTCTATCATAGAGTATGATTCAAAAAATGAAATGGTCAGAAACAAGCAAATAAGCGTTCATAAAACTGTTACCACATGAAAAAAAAATTGCTTTGTGCAAGAATGATGCCTAAGTACACACATGTTTATTGCAGCATTAACTTTGCCTTTGTTGTAGTGAGCATGTTTATGTTAGCTAAACAATCATATGCAGAAGTTAGAATTTCAGACATAAACATCAATGCAATCATAGAATGTCGAGAGCCAATTAAAGATAACTAACATTTTCATGCACTGGAGTTGACTGGGTAGCAAACTGCTGAACGGATTGAGTATGAGAGACTGATTCTTTATATGACTTCTCATTCATGTTGGACTTTTTAAACATTCTCACCTGCAATTATGATTACATCCTTCAAAATTAACATAGCTGATCTGACTATAAGAATGGAATTTATACCCTGCCTAAGATAACATAGTTCCTAACCTGCTGATTCAATTTTTCACCATTCGATACATTACCTCTGCTACTTGGACTCATCTTTTTTGCTTCCTGAACTAACTGGAATTAAATAAAACAACATTGAAGACTGAGCATAAGAAATTTATTCTTCTAACTAAAAGACAAATAGAAAAACTTATATGCTGACATTTATAATCTCAGGCTCACTCCATGGTCCTTTATTGGATCGAAGACATCCGCCCTTATCAGAACAAGTGCAAGAGCCACCAAGAAACTCAGGTAGTTCACTGTCATCAATAACAAGGAAGTAGATAGCAATAGTTGAGATCATCAAACCACAGGGCCTTTTGTAGGCATGACTAAATTAACAAAAATTGGAGAATGTAAACCTCATCTCAATGCATTCAAGTAATGTACTTTGATACCGTTCTCCTAACACCTGCAAAATTATATGAAAGTGTAAACTTGGTGCATAAGATTATGGGTTTTATACATCAACAGACTACCACAATCTTGGCTGCTGTTCGTGGATCAATTATGCCCTTTATAGTATTCCAAAGTAATCTGAAACCACTACCGGCATTTATAACAAACAACTTGTATAATATCTGCCAAAATATAGGATGAAACACGTCGATTTTGTTATGCCAAACTGTGACATAATAATTACTTGTGTATAATAACAATGACATGTATCACCTCAGGGTAATTGTCAGTGTCGATTTTCTGGATCTGAATAACAACATCACGAGCTAATTTCCCAACACTAATCCAGTTCTACATAATAAATTTGTCAACAAACTGCACTGACATGAATAGTGTGAGCTCAAATCCAAATATTAAAGTAAAAAAAATAACCACATACCACTCCTTGTACATCTAAAATTGTTATCATCATATCAATGTGTCTTTGGGTTGCAACAGAACAGGCTGGGAACTTCTCAGTAAGCATCTTCTCTATGCACTGAACATGGTATTTAAGAAATCTTTCAACAGTTGTGATGGCCAGAAGTTTGTTGGATTCAACTTTCCCAAGTCTTTCTATATATAGGGGTCTTCCATCTTTATCAACACCATGGAAACCGTGTGGATAATAATGGAGGACTTCATCAAGTTCATCAAATACAAAATCCTAAGTAAACTTAATATGTTAGAAAATGGAAGGCAAAATAACCTTCTGAAATATTGGTAAAACTCTAAATTCAAATTATCACTCTTCAAATATCAAACAAAGTATATGTGAGTTTTTAAACCTTGTCACTCTCATAGCCAATGTAGTGTTGTGACATCTCATAGTCAAAGACAAAAAACAAGTATATGCGAGGTTTATGAATTTTCTATTCCAAACCAACTTTCTGTTGGAATTATTTCCATCTATGAATTTATTTTAATGTGCTTTGTGGTTGTCAAATGTCATCTTTAAGACAGAATTATCAATCAAATAACAAGTGGAACACATTTTAATTGAGGGCAAGGTTTGTTCTACTTCATTCAGATTTCCCCATGAGTGGTATAGTATTTGAACCACAAGTACTCACAACATAGATATAGGTATGCAAGGCTTTGTAATAAGTCAAAAACTCAAAATTCTACATATCACATTTCCTGGTTAAATCCAGAATTTATACCATGTAGCTTGGCACATTACTTCACTGATAATATCTAAGCCCAAGCTAATAACCTGTAAATCATTAGTAGAAGCTCTTGACTGTGCTCATTACTTTTGCAACAAGAAAGCAGGCAGGGAAAATGTACATTAGCTAATCTTACATGAATGATAGTATCAGCACCAAAGTTGATCCTCCACTGGAGCATCTCAGACCACATCTGAGTAGCTTTTTCAATATTGAACCCTCGTGCCTTCAGAAATCTGGAAATGATAAGTCAAAGGTTCAAATGAAAATGTGTAGCATGATAAATCATAATCTTGCACTAAAGTTAGATGCATTTGATAGATCATTCTAACATCCTTAAGTGTGTTCAATCCTTGAGAAGCAATAAGAGTTGATGAGTTGGTGGTTAATAGATTCTGATGAAAAACCACATGAAATATTGCATTATGCCACACACTCCTCCTCCTCCTCAAGCTATAATATAAATGGTATCTATATCCAGCTTATTACATAAATTAAACAAAATCTCACAAGAAGAAAAAGATAAAATGGACTGAGACATGATAACAATGAAAATGAAAATGACAATATTAGCACAACAACCTTCTTGCATTAATGATTGGTTGAGGTTTATGGCGATCTTCTTCCTTTACTTCCTTTCAAATTTAATGAATTGTGGATTTTGAAATTTGTGAGGATGAAATGATAATAGCCCTAGTGGGATAAGGCTTGGTTGTTATTGTTGTTGTTGAGGATGAAATCATAACTTGTGAGATGTTGCAAAATGAAATAAACAAATCAGGATTCCAACATCTAAGACTTGATATTGAGAGAAAATGAGCAAAGGTGGATATTACTCCAAAAGACATATAACAGTGGAGACTAAATTTTGACATCTATGCAAGAAAAAGAAAATATTAGAGAAAATGAGCAAAGATGGATATTACTCCAAAAGACACATATAACAGAGGAGACTAAAATTTGACATCTATGCAAGAAAAAGAAAATATTAGAATAGAGACAAAGATTAATCTATCTATTATAAAGAAATCATTTGTAACCAATACATGGCTGATAAAAATTTTCACAAACATAGATAAAATTATGGTTTCAATCATCTACTTAGACGGGACAAATAAGTACAAGCGGAATTGCCACTCATTTTAATCTTAAGAGACACAGTAGATATTGGAAGTGACTCATAACAATAATCTCATCTTAAATTAGACATGCAAGATTTAAAGACAAATGGAGATGATGAGGTAAAGAATCAAGGAGACTACCACCATGAAAGCTCAACTTAGAGGAAGATGAGGGTAGTAGTACGGAGATCAATGCAGTAAATCAATAGAAGAACCTAACAGAAACATATTGAGATAAAGAAATCTGTAGTGAAGATTGTAGGAAGTCAAGTCTACCAAAAGAAGCAAAAATCTACAGAGATGAAGAAATTTGGATGTAGATATACCCATACTTGGAGAGACGCGACAACAAATGGTTTACATAGACTAAAAAGAGTTTATGATAATAATCAAGAATACAATGACACTTGGACAGAATCTGGCTTCAAATGTTCTGAGCTTACTTTGAACCAAATTAAATTGACTTTGTTCCTTTTACTGTGATTGTGTTATTCAACCTTAAGAGATGAAGATCCACAACATGGACATGTGGTGGAGGTGATTCTACATTTTTAAAGCACAAGATAATATCTACATGGTTTGAGACAATGAGTTGTAGCAAGTGGTGTCGGAGTTGTCTGCAACTTCAACAGGTGGTATTAGAGGAATGTGATCCCAACAAAGTTGCTAGATCTTAGAGTATTAAGTTTCATGCTATGTCGAGCAATCAAACATGATACCCCATGATGTGGACCATATTCCAATTAGCACACGAGGCCCATGTGGCTTTATTTCCACCTTAGCCCATTAGCCAAGGACCTCTGGTTCAAGAGTCGACCTTCAGGACCAAGTCAACATATCGACATCTCATAGAGCCAAATGAGTATTTCTCAGAGCTCCCTGACTCTCCCCTCCAAATGTGTAGAACTCACCCCTCCAATGTGTAGAGCTCCCTGAGTTCTCCTTGACTACTCAAAGCTTCCTTAGCTCTTCTTCGACTATTCAACAAGCTCCCCTCTCTTATGCTCAAGCTCTCCCCAATCGAATTCTCTTCTCCGAGTTCTCCTAAACTCTCAATGCTACTCTCTAATACATCCTCAAGTATGTATCTCCATACTGCCTATCATTGCATTCCCAGACATGACTCCCCACAAATATTAGCCTTATCCCAATATGGTCTCCCATGTCGTCTATTAGAGCCGTCAATTTGGATTGGACCTATCAGATTGGCCCACCCCGCCAAATAATTTAAGCGGGTTGGGTTGAAATTTTATCAACCCATTTTAAGATGAAACCCGACGGGCCAACCCGCACGGGTCACTGGCCGGCG
>JBAMIB010393789.1:0-10596 GCA_037177415.1 Kaempferia rotunda | reverse complement strand
GTCCGACACCACCTCCCAGAACTTGCCCCCGATCTGGTTCCCGCACTGCCCTGCCTGCACGTGCAGTATCTCCCTCATCCTTCGATCGATTAATTAATTAATTAACAAATTAATTAAGACGACGATTAAATAAGGAATGTGGAGGGAGAGAGAGAGAGAGAGAGAGAGAGAGAGAGAGAGATGGCTTTGAGCTTTTGTAGATGGAATGGAATGGAATGGAACGGAGAAGGAGGAGAGCGTGCTTATAATATATGGATGGATATTTTTAGGGAGGAGGAAGAAGAAGGGATGGTTGGTGGGTGCAGAAGGACAGAGAGAGGGACCATTTTATTTTATTTTATTTTATAAAATAAATAAAATACTATCTTTTCTTAATATATTATTTAAAAGGTTTCTATCCTTAATTCAAACTGTTAAAATTCTCAAAATAAATTCAATTCTAATTAATCAATCACCATCGTTAATAATAGTTTGGGATAATTAAATCTAAAGAACTCTTAACTCTATTGGACAATTAATTTTGGCTTTTGTTAAAGCTTAATACTAATTAAATTTCACAAATATGTTTTCTGTTGTTCTCTTTAAAATCCTTTCGGTTGTTCTATATGTGCTATTAATTTTAAATTTTGATCCGTGTAGATCTATGTAATAATTTTGATTAAAATTGCTATATGAATCTAAATTTATCTAATTTCCAATAAGACTCGTAATTTTGTTCCCTTGAGCCTTAAAGCCTTATTATAAGTTCTTTTTCTATTTTGACTAATTTAGGTATATATAATAATTTTGATCAAAATTACTATATCCATCTAAATTTGTATAATTTTAAGATGACTCCTCCTGTTGTCTTCTCTAGGTTTCAGTTTTTTTAGGTTTTTGGACTTTTAAACTGTCTACCATGAGTGCTTCTTGATTTGCCCTGATAGCCGGTGGAAAACTTCCGTGGAGTCGAGTCAACCACCCCAGAGATAGTCAATGAAACTAACTGAGTTAATCATTTTTTTTAGGTTTCATTTTTTGTTCACCCTAAGATATAGCTGAGTTGATTATCAAATGACATATTTACAAAATTAAGCAATGGTCAAATCTCAGTAAAGACCTACGAATTACCCTCTCATGTGATGACTAGCTTCGATTTCCTGATTTACTCTCTTCTAATAGTGTCGGACATTCATAGAGAGCTACCAGGGTAATGAATTTCACCTTTTATAGAACTTTTAAAATCAATTTCACCTTTTCCAAAAGGCGAAACCTATTGCTACGATAGGTTTCGCCTTTTTTTAGTTTTGCCTATCGAGCATAATCGAGTTTTTTAGTTACAACATGATAGATTTGTAGAAATAGACAAGAGTTGAAATTTGGTGAAGTTGGTTAAAAATACTCTCCCAAGTAGTGGTCTATTCATTTTTCTATTTTACCTCTCTATAGATGACTAGTCGTGTGAGGCGTTCGGTCAGCGTATGACCTTTTTCAAAAAAAAAAAAAAGGTTTCACCTTTTGCGGCAAATCAAATTTATAAAGTTATTTAATGTCTCCATGGGTTGGCGCAGTTGATAACTGCATAAGTGATTGCCCTAATAAATTTTGGGATCAATTTCTAACTGATATAAAATATCTCGTTAGCTATCACCATATACTATAAAGTTATTTAATGCTCTTGTTTTGGTTATTTGAATCCAAGAAGATTATATTTTTGGATGAATTTACTCTATAAATCTAAACTAGTTTAATTTTAAAATGACCCTTTAATGTATCCTCCAGAATCATTGGAAATACTTTGTGCATGTTCTCAATAATAACCATCTGTTGCATTCCTTGAGCTTATGAAGTCATCTCTTTCCCTTAGTTTTGTTGTTTAATACCTATAATATATTTAGTACTTTTTATTAAAATTTTACATGGATCTAAATCGCCTAAATTTCAAAGATTGATTTCTATGTTATATTCTCTGAAGTTTCTAAAGCCACCCCTATGCATTTGTTTTTTCAATTTTGATCAGTTTTTTTTATAAGTTGGCACTAAGAGCTTGTACCGACTAATCCTGGGTGACTGGCTCGGTCCCACGGATATTTCCTATTAGCCATTAGGATAAATCAAAAAGTGCTCGCAATAGATGACCCAAAAACACAACATTCTTAGGTCAATAGTCTATCAAGGAAGATTTATTCGCCATTAGGATTCGATCATTAGGTGCCTGAGAAATTAAGAAGACATTTTACTGCTGCACCATTGCCTAGGATAATTTTGATCCAGTTTCAATCTATATAACCGGTTTTGTCAAAATCATCACAAATAACTAATCGCTCAAGTTTTAAAGATGAATCATTTGTTGTGTCCCTTGGAGCTTTAGAAGTCTTAAAACCCTAATAATTTCAACCAAAATGACAGCTTATCTATGAGTAACTTGTTTCAACAGAAGGAAATCTATCCTATCTTATTGAGATCAACTAGCTTACTTAATTTAGTTGTAGCGAATCTGAACTTTTTTTTCTTCTATTTGGCTACCAAACAACTCCAAGAGATTATGCAATAGTCATCTAATCTTTTTCGAAATTTAACTTGGTCTTTCATATTCATCTTTTTCTACTAATATATTTTATTGTATGTCTATATTTTAATCCTAGAGGTGACCTATTTGGTCTCACAAAAGTTTAGTACTATCAGCTACCAGGATATATCGAGTAGCGCATATAGATCCTGAGCCTAACGTTACAAGTAATCCGAGCTCCTCATATGTAATATATCATGTGTGAGATTCGAACCCTCATACCCTGGTTGATTAGGAAGCTCGTCTCACTGTTTACCATCGCACTATAGTCCCAAGGGCAATTGCTTTTTAATTCTAGGTGAAAGGAAGAATCATTTAACAACAATAGAACAAAATCATTTAACATACCAAGAGACAAAACATTAAAAAGCTATATAAATATTTGGGTTGGACCAATCGTTTTAGGTAGACGAATAAGGGTTTTAGAGATTTAGATGAATTTAAAGGGCAAGCAAAGAACAAATTTGGTAGGACAGTATACTAAAGGCACTCACTCTTTTGATAATTAATTTATGATATTTAAAACTGCACATTTAATCTTTATTAAATCCAGCTGATCTGTCTCTGAGACAAGAGCCTGCCTAATTAGCTCGCCGAGAGCTCCCACCAGTTCTGATAATTCATTTTCTAATGGATAAATAGTGTGGGAGGAGCTGGGTGGCATGTGAGCTTGTAGCTGAGATGGACATGGCAACGGCAGCAGAGCTGGAACCCGGAGGAGACAAGCAGCCAGCAACTTTGATAACATGCACCAATTCATCATTTCTCTCTGTATTAATTCTCTCTCAAATCATTGAGGTTATAATGCTTGCTTGTGGATATATAAATACAGCACGACACGACAGAGTGGTTTAGATGTTACAGTCGAGAAATACAAATCAAGAGTTAGTAGAATGATCATATTGCAATAGATCTTTTGGTTTCAGTATCTTGAACAGACAAGTTAGTTCACAAATAAAAAAAAAACTTGAAGATTATGTACAAACTAATTAAGCCAAGAATGCAAGCAAGTTGGATTATCATTGCAGTTCTTTTCTCTTCATTAATCATTGAGGCTTAACCGGTTCATTATGGATTTAATTAAATAAATCCCTTTCCTGACAGTAAACTCTGCAGAGTGTGTGGAGGACAGCAGGGTCTCTGAATTATTGGAGACATGACGTTGTTGGCCAGTCAAGCACTCGAATGATTGCCGTGGCATGCCATCGCCGGCGTCCAACGCCACCTTCTGCTGCATGATTTGGCAGTAAAACTGAGCTTGTATCGCAGGTGGAGACGTCGCCGTCGTATGCTCCACACTGCTGTCGGTGCTGCTTGGCTCCAGTGTTTTTATATTCAGATGGGCCAGTGATCTGAACTGATGGATGGAGTTAAAAATTCAGTCAGATTAAAGTTTCTTTGAGTTTAGTTTATTTAAAAAATTGTCAGAATGATAATAATTCTCAAGACTAATAAACACATTGACGAACTCAGGCTCAAGAATGTAGAGGCTAGTTTGGTACGAGCGATAGATAGGATCAGACATTAATTCCTGAGGATCAAGAGTCTCTATTGGTGAGAAAAGATAGGCAAACCGAAAGGCTAAATGCTAACTGTGGTAGATGCCCTGCCTTTGTCATGTATAAGATGGGTGAAAGAGATATCAGTAGCTCAATTGTACACAAGGGGCTATTTTAAGGTGCTCTCTCACATCTCAAGCCCATTCATGGCGTTTGACTCTCCAATATTGGGGGAGAATGATTCATGTTGCCAATCTCGAATTGAATTGAAAAAAATAAAATAAAATAGTGCTTGATTAAGTTGAATTTCCATCTGAATTGTTTGAAATGAAGTCAAATTATTGGGTAGTCATCATACTCTGTATCTATCTTTTGTCGATTGGCTAAGAAATGATATTATCCCTATCGTTCAAAATTAGATCACTCTTAGGAACTCGTCGAGAAATAAAGTTGAAGTATTCCTATATTATTGTAAAATTTGTCATGACACCAGGTCATAGTTCCATCTTTAAGAAGTATCTTTTGTTTTTCTGTTCAATTGGCAATTCAAGATTTTAGAATTAGATTACATTTAACAAAAAAAAATTATTTATTAAAATTCATAGGGATTGAACTATCATACTAAGAAACCTCACTCTCATCTGCCCTATGATACCAAATAATTCTTTATGGGTTTTGAATCAAGTTTACATAGATACTGTAAAACTCCTAGAGGTACATTGTATGATTTCTAAATAGTTACATGCCAATAAGCTCCCAAATGTGAATTAACTCACTAGAATGCTTGACCAATCTACTAGTATGAAAATGTTGTTTAAGTTTATATTCAAAGGTTCCCGACAATGAGGATCCTACCGGGGTCATGTGTGAGTAGGAAATATTATTGGTTGCCCATGGCAATTAGCAGGGTTCACAAACTGACACCAATCTACTGTTAAAAATAAGATGAATGAACAGCACTATGGAGTTTAGATGATTTGTAAGAGACACAGCAGATATATCTAGAATAGTAATAAGAGGATCATCAACCACAGACACAAACGTAGTATACAAAACCCGTGTGCAAATTTATTCTGCCCATGGCACATTATTCAAACAGCGTTCAATTTCATTCTTGCTAGAGTTGGATCTTTGCATTGAGATGCGTCCATATGGGATTTAGGAAACTTCCAACAACTTCTTGATATCCTTCTGCAGAAGGTTGCAGAATAAAATGTTAGAGATGGAATTGTAGCTTATCAGCAGTGGTTTCGAGCATGTCTTGAGAAATGGTTTGTGGAAGGAAACGAGATGTTGTTACCTCTATGCTCAGAGGAGATGTGGTTGGTGCATAGCGGTCGATTACTTTACCATCCTTGTTAACCAAGAATTTTGTGAAGTTCCACTTGATGCTATCCCCAAAAATGCCACCTTTGCTGGACTTCAAGAACTTGTATATAGGCGCAGCACCTTGACCATTTACGTCAACCTAAAGTAGGAAATGAGTTCAAACTTGAGACGGATTACAATATTCAGGTACAAACAACGCTTAAAAAAGTATGCAACTAAAAGACTTGCAAAGAATTACAACAACCTCTAGGCGCCGACTCTTTTTTTCCCCTCTCAAACATAACAGAACAATTCAAATGTATAGGTAATAAGCAGAATAGGCATAGGCCTTTGGTAGATTTATGTCTTGTGAAATTGAAGGCAATGAAAAATTATTAAAATGCCACTTCTATGTGTGATCTAACCTTGCCAAATATAGGATATTCAGCTTTGAAGCGAGTGCAAGCAAACTCAACAATTTGTTCATTGCTTCCTGGTTCTTGTCCAGCAAATTGATTGCATGGGAAAGCCAAAATCTCAAGTCCTGTTCCATGCAAGCAACCAGGCAGTTAGAAGTTTGGAGAAATGAACTATCCAAAGTGAAACATTTTTTATTTGCTTCTCTACTTTCTAATAGTAGACATTGGTTTGTGAAAAATTCTATTTATCAGTTTTAGTTTTCAGAAAAAAAAAATAAGGTCACTGAAAATTGAAAATACTAATAATAAATATTTATCACACTATTCACCACTAATTATATTCACATTTAAAAAAAAAGTTAAATGTTAAATATAAATTTTACTATTCTTTTTGACTTTCAAATTATATTTTCCAAAAATGAAAAATGAAAATGGAAAATGGAAAATGTCAGGGTCAAACAATACACCACTCAATCTAGCATATACATCAATACCCACTTGGCTAGTCAGCCAAGTTAACCTACATCCTAAAAATAGATAATTATAACTAGAGTCGGCAGTTAGGCTAGGATTACACTAAACTAGATGCTGGACTAGTGAACTAAACTATTCTATGGTATCCCCTCGGCATTTCCATCCCAAATGCACTGTTACATCTATAACACCTCATTGCACATCAGATAATCGCCCAACTATGGATTGATGTCAAGTTGTCAACAATCGGAGCCTCCACATATTCACCTCATCCTTGATCTCCCCATCAGAAGGATCATTAAAGCTAATTTTAGATAAAGCACTATGTTATTGTCGAAGCAGGTTTTGTCCCAAAGGACTGAAGGAACACTAGAATGGTTAATAACACCCTTTGTTCAGGCCTCAAACAAGCTATATGCATATATTCAATGGTACCCAAACAAACTCTCTAACCCCATCTAAAATCTTGGACCATTCACGATCTGGAAGCTGGCCTTGCCAAGGTCTCACGGAGGCTAGAAATAACCTCTTGGGTAGTCATTAATGCTATGCAGATCAACCTTCACCCAATCCCGAATTCTATAAAAATCATTAAACTCCCCACTGATGTCATTAACCTCCCACCTGTTTAACAGGCACGAACCTCAACTAGGATTAGCACAGAAGACAAAGCATGATGGACTTCTGTATACCAACATTGAATAACCAGAGCTCTTATAGTTTTATCATTAGATCCTCCTCTCATTGTTGCAGTTCCAAGAAATGAGAAACATTTCAATCTATAACAATGTCACAACCATGGATTCTGCCTAATTTAAAAAGTAAGAATTGTTGGAGGATTGGCTGAAGGGATGTAATTTAGAGGATTGAATTTGTTGATGCTTCTAGAAATTATTTGCTTCCAATTGTTTTCTCCCCTAATATGGAATTTGTCTCTAGTTAGGAAAAATAATTCTTATTTTTGGACAATCACCTTTTATTTATTCCTTTCAGAATGATTGAATAGATGGACTTTTTTTGTTTTTCAAGTTTTATCCTATTCTATGGTATCAGAGATCGATAAAATCTAGTAATGCATAACCAAAAAACAATGGTCAAATCTACCTGTACCTCCATCAATCCAGAAAACCTCCTACCTGATTCCCCACCTTCTCTATCTTTTAACAAGTATTCTTTGCTAATTACTCAACGCAAACTGAAAGAGAGAAACTTCAAAGGTTTATCAAAGGCAAATGGGAGTGTGGTTATTGCTTTGGAACATGCCCAGCTCCATCTATTGATGCAGCATTACCAACATGGGAAGAAAAAAATTCCATTGCTATGGATGACTAGCTGATAAACTAAATGGAACTAAAGATTGAGCGCCCAACCTCTTCTACAAACTATTCAAGGGATTTGGGAGGCAATCTAAAGTGATCTATTTTAATCTCAAAAACACAGCTCAATGTTTGAGATTAATTCGCAATCTGCATGACTTGTTAAGGCATACTTAGTGTCACTGATGAAGTGCTGGCATGAGATGGACTTTTTTTATAATTCAGAGTGGATACGCCTGATATGCTAGAGAAAGAGAGAGTTTTTGATTTCCTTGGAAACTTCATTCTGTTTTGGGTAAATTTACAATACATACACAAGGTTGCTGGTCCTTGATCTATCTTGGACCTTGGTTAAGGAAGTTGACTAGGGGATGTTTAACATGATTTTCACCACATTGGATTGCGATTAGTTTTTAACATGGTTGAACTGCTAGGAGCTAGATTGAAGTAAATTAAGTTTGATCAAGTTGCAAGTAGTTTCCTTGAGGTGAATAAGTGTGGGATTGGCTTGGTATTAGGAGTTGGCGAGTTGCAGTGGAAAATTAATATGTCGGATGAAGTGAAATTGTACAATGTAATTGTGGCAAGCTGACGAACAGTCATCTAGTTAGTTCAAAGTGGTGACTTTTTTGTTGCCTGAAAATTTACTAAAGGTTGGTAGATTACCATTGTTAATAGCTCATTACTCACTCTTCAAAGACACCCTATTCATGTGGCTATTGGTCTCCATTTATAGGCCTAAAAACGTGGGTGTATGGTCAATGGTAGAGCTATACATGGTTAGAGCTATAGGAATTCATTCTAGTGGCATTACAACATTAATTGTTAAATAGTATCTAGCTAATTCAGGTAAGGATAGATAAAGTCATTTGAGTTAGCAAGAAAAGAATACCTTGGTCCTTGTACTTCTCATACACCTGAGTCAACTCCTTGTAGTTTGAGTTAGTGAGCCCACTATCACAAGCATAAATACAAGATTAAATAATTAATGAGAAATACAAATACAACTAATCTACATAAATCGAATAATATTTTACAATTAGTGGAAGGATAATGGAAAAGTTAATTGAGCTACAATACCACTGAGATGCGACATTGACAATCAACAAAACCTTCCCTTTGTAAATGCTAAGATCAACATCATTTCCTTTGGCATCCTATATTGGGAGCAATAAAACACATGCTGATGTTTTATGATGAACACATTCAAAAGGATAGCGAAATACAACCTTTGTATAGTTGACCAAAAACTCCAAGAAAACAAAAATAAGTAATGTTTCCATCTAAAGCTTAAAGTTGAAGGAAATGAATAGGAAGATGTCATTTGACCTTAATTGAAGAAAATGTATGTATAGAAAAATATAATTTCATTATAGTTAAAAAAAACCAAAGAAAGCAAAATATCCCAAGAAGAAGAGTTTCTAGGGAGAGCTTACAATTGAAGAAAACAATTATGAAGATGCCATCTGATCCTAATTGAAGAAAAAGAATATACAGATGTCGTTTGACCTCTATTAGCAAAAATTATGAGTTTTCCACATTTCAAACCAACGAGAAATGAGAAGATAGAACAAAAAATTTGATGGACTGAAAATCATCTGAATCCTGCTTATTCATAAAAGAAGAGAATGGTTCAACAAAAGCTCCAAATTAATTAACAGATGAAGCAAGATTTTATCATCACGAATTTTTGACAGTGGCTAACACCTTCTTGCAATCAGAACATACAAGTCCAGAACATGGAAACTAATAGGACTTGTTCATAAACTATAATATATTTCACTTGCTGCACAATTACTCTTGAAAAGTAAACAGTCTTAGAAGATCTACATATCGGTAACTGATGACCATCCAAAACTATCTCAAGTTACAAACCTACCCTAAATATCGGACATCAAAATCCTAAAGCGCCAACTACATCTACACTCTAAATTCATTAAAAAAAACAACAACGAATTTGCACAAATACAAATAGGACAATCTAAAGCAATATAGATACATAGAAACAAAGGTACCAAAATCGCAGTTAGAACGATCCATATGATGGCGAACAAATAAAAATTTTCTGCACACACATACCGTGACGGTGAAGTCATGGATGGATCCGGAAGTTTGAGAAGGAGCCATATCGGAAGACAAGCAGGCGATAGGAGCGAACGGGAGCTTGGAGGAGGATTAAGAGAACCTCAGAGGAACTTGCGGTGGCTTTCTTATTTAGACAAAAGGACGCAGTGTGAACAAGTGTGAACAGAACAAGAGGCATGATCAGTGCTTCTGTATGAAGGTCTTCGTTGCAACCATCGGATCGTAGCAATGTGGAAATAAATTAATCTAAACCGTCGATTATAAACGGCGTAGATTTATATTTATTATATATAAACAGATAAACGTTCTAAACAGCAACGCATTCCATCTACATTAATAGAATCAATCAATTATAATAACTCTCCGATATTGACAAGTTAAGTAAAATTTTATTTATTTATATTTTTTTTTCTTTTAGAATATTAGTACAGATCTAATAACTCTTCTTTCTTTTTATTTTTTTTTTAAATTTTCCTTAAATCCATTTCTATTTCTTTTTCTTTCCTTTCTTATCTTTTTGTTTGAATTTCTTTCTAAAATCTCAATTCATTTCATTTGAATTGCTTCTTAATCAGTCAATTAATTTCTTTCTCGACACTTATCTTGAAATTCATTTTTTTTAATATTGGTTAATTATAATTTTTTAATTTATATTCTCACGTATGATCATGAGTTTAACCGTATGAAATCACTGGATGACTGACAGTACCATTAAAACCCAAATTTCATTTTTCTTCCTTTATCAACGATACCATCATTGCAACCCAAATTTTCCTTCATCGTTTTTTCTCTCTTTAATATCTTTAATCTAACATAAATCTCAAACTTCCTTCCCCTTCCTTGTCATCATCATTTTCAACTCTTCGACCCGAATGTTAAAAAACAAAGGATATCTGATATAATATATCTTCGGAAAGATGCTCAATAAGATAGTGATCGAGATCATC
>JBAMIB010393781.1:0-10596 GCA_037177415.1 Kaempferia rotunda | reverse complement strand
TCGTATTTATTTCCTTATTCTTGTTGTATTATCTCGTGTTGAATTTGTACGAGACTTCTCCGTTTCCAAGAAGGAGGTTTTCACAGTGTATCTGCGAGTGAGGAGTAAACCCTTAAATTAATCACCTTAAGAAGGTGGATATCAAATAAAAGCAAAAGTATTAGCGATTGCTTTAAGTTGTTGCTGCAACAAATTATCAACGAAGAGATTGAAATTATTCACCCCCTCCACCCTATAGCTCTCTAAGTGTCCTAACAGCAAGCATGGAAGCTCTTGCAACCTGAGACAGTTAAGATCCATGGGAGATCTCCGCAGGAAAGTAGGCTCTCACAGCCTGGGACTGATGGGGGCAAGGGAGATCTATGCAAGCAAGGAGACTCACAGTCTGGGTCAATTAGGGTCCAGAGGAGATTTCTACAAGTAGGAGTCTCTCGCAACCTGGTACAATTGGGGTCTAAGGGAGATCTCCACGAGCAAGGATGCTCTCACAGCCTAGAATAGTATTATAATTAAAGAGACATTAGCAGGAATGATGAAGTACATTAAGCGGAGGGGTAGGAGTGGTGATATCCCCGACTGGGGATATTCTCGCAACTTGGATGGTGTGCTAGAGACTTTCCCAAGTGGGGATGCTCCCGTGCTGGTTTGGCCAAGACTGGTGGACCGCCACATCTTCATTTGAGCAATATGGCTACTGGGTTGTTTTTGGGATGTTTCCAAGCTGTGCACTTCTTGCCTGGTAACATCTCTAATGAGGACGGTTTGACCCACTTGGATAAGTATACCCGACAGGGATTGCAAGCCGCATCACAAATTTGTTGATCCACTAGGGTCATTTGATTCTTCGTGGTCATCAAACATGACATGTCCTTAATTAGGATGATAAAGAGAGGTACATTTTGTAAGTACCTGTCACTGTTCAACTACGTTTGAATATCCATTGGGGAGTTTCTTCCCACAATATTTATTAAGCAGGAATTAATGGTAGTTTCAAGTCAGAAATGCTCTGATAAGTCAGAGACAACGAGGATATTGATGACACAAGTGCTTATTTGGTTCTGATTGATGATATGATATTGCAGTGTAAGAAGAAGAAGAGTAGCTTCAAACAGGAAGTAAACTTTGGAGGTCATTACTATTACTTATTCCTCCTCTCAAATCACTATCAGGCACGTCTGAAACATACAAGCCAGTAAAAGGATTCGGCGGTGGGTCGATCTCAATCTGTCCCTCCAGCATCTGCAACACCTTGCTCATCGACGGCCTCGCCTCCGCGCTGTACTGGACGCACCACAGCGCCACCTTGCACATCCTCACAGCTCTCTCCCTCTCCGCCTTCTGCTCAATCCCACAAGCGGCCATGACCTCTCCCAGCATCCCACTATCCCATTGCTTGTACACCAGCTTGGGAAACCATTTCTTCTCGCTCTCCGCCGCGCGGCAATCGAAGTTCTTCCTCCTCCCCACCATCTCAAACAGCAGCATCCCGAAGCTGTACACGTCGCACTTGTAGGTGACCGGAGAAGAGGGAGCCCACATTTCCGGCGCCGCGTACCCCGGCGTGCCCCTCATTCCGGTCATGCTCATGTGGGTGTACTCCCTGTTCATCAGCTTGGCCAACCCGAAGTCCGCCACTTTCGGGTTGAATTTGGCGTCGAGGAGAATGTTTCCCGGCTTGATGTCGTAGTGGATGATCCGCTGCTGGCACTCCTCGTGCAGGTACCGGATTCCTTTCGCCGTGCCGATGGCGATCTCATACCGCATCCCGAACTCTATCACATAATTGCGATCACTACAATAGCATAAAAAATAAAAAATAAAAAAAAAGGTTTATAAAATCATTAATAGTAATTATACATTTAATAATTTAGCCAACTATTGCAATGTGATGATAAAATTTTATCATTAAAACTCACTTAGCTAGTAGCGTGTCGACGTCTTCCTCGTTGAACAAGTACTTGTCGAGGGAACCGTTCTCCATGTACTCATACACCTGCGCGATCAGGGTGTCGTCGTAGCAGAAGCCGTAGAGCCGGACGAGGTTAATGTGTTTGGTGCCGGCGATGGTGCCCACCTCCGCCATGAACTGCTCCTCCATTCTCTTGTCCATGATTCCGACGAGGACTTTGACTGCGATGGGTTTTTGGTCGGGGAGCACGCCCTTGTAGACTGACCCGAATGCGCCGGAGCCCAATTTGACGTTGAAATTTTGCGTGAACTCTGCGAGCTGCTGAGGCAGAAACCGGATGGGCCTTTCTTCCTCTAACTTGTTAAGAAAATTCTCTATCGTCGTCGTTCTCATCGGCTCATTGGGGATTGCTCTTCTAGCAACTGTTCGTGGTATTGTGTCGAAATTGGTCGGATACTGAAACTTGAGGGCGATTATAAATAAAGCTAACACCAAGCACAGAACCAAAGTTACTGCAGAATAATTAACCGGGCATAGATGTTAGATAATTAGAATTGATTTAGGGGGCGCTTAGTATATATTTATTAATTAGAATGGTAATAAATTTGATTGAGAGGGAAATGAATTTAACGATAACATATGAAATTAGATGTATGAACTTATACGTTAATTCTGATTCTCATATACATTGATTCAGATTCTCGTTTACAAGTATCAAGAATGAGAATAAAATATATTTCATTCCCATTTCATATTCTTAAACACACCTACCAAACACCCCTTAGTCTGTTTAAATATATATAATTTTATATAGTAGAATCGTGATAACTGAAATTTTTTATTGGTGATAAGAAAAATGAATTATAATATTAATTTCTTATAACTTATTTACAAACCAGCCACCCATATCAAAAACAGTATTAACGTAATAACATCATTTATTACCACTTAACAACTGCTTTATCAATAATTTTCTTCTAAATAAAATTTATTTGAAAAAATATTTACGTAGATATAATATTTTTTTATCTGAACAACAAGATACTCAAATATGAGATTATTTCTCACTGTGGGCAAAAAAAAAAATCTTAAATATACCCTTATACTAAGTCGAAGTTTAAACTTTTATACCAAATAAAATACTTTGCATTTAACAAATTAAACAAATATGATCAGAAGTGATGGATTGATATTGTTTCTGACCGGTAATAGGGATGATGAGAGTGATCTTCTGTATCACCACGCCAAGGATTAGCCCACAGGAAATTACAGCTACTGCAAGAATAAGCAAAGGATTTGATTCATCAGTAATATAATTCAGTACTATTGCATTAATTAGACAAGTGGCCAATTTATTTTCTATGTAAACAAACAACACATACAGGCGATGATTACGGCAATGATTTTGGGCCGAGATTGTTTGTCGAAATGCTTGTAGAGCCATAATAATTCAACGAGTATCAGGCAGAGAAGTAGGGCAGCTGCAAGTAAACGTGAGAATTAACTCGGTAGGAGTGACAGACTAAGGCAGGAGAGGTAATGTTTCTTACCGGCTGTTATGGTAAAGGCAAGGTTCCCGGAATCCGTCGTGAGGGCAATGATTGCCAAGCAGATGACTGTACTCACTGGGCAAGATCAAGGGCGGGATTCAATCAGCGGATTGAGTTAACAAAATGGAGAGAACGAGAGATGTTGCTTACTGGTGAGGATTCCGATAAAGATTTGGAAGGGCACAGGTAGTTTCATGATTCTAATTAATCCAACTGATCTGCCAAAGATGAGCTAAGAACTGGAGAGACTACGAGAGTAGCGGGATAAGAACAGGAACTAAGTCAAGTAAACGATAGTTGATTAATCAGATGGCAATCAATATTGATGGTTTTCTAAACACGCAATTGCTGAGGAATTTAACAAAACAGACTGGAAGAAGTCCATGCTATTAAAATATATACTTGTATTTCTATAGGGCATGGTTGAGTTGGTAACTTGAAACGGAGATACTATCATAAAGTAAGGGTTCAAATTTTTGTAATGTCGAGGGGAAAAGTCTTTTTCGTATTTGTCAACTATAATTTTCTGATTTACCTCTTATAAATAATCATGAGAAGTGATAAATTCTACCTTTTACAACTATACTTGTATTTCAATAGAAAAAAAATTAGTAATATATATCATTTGCCATGTTGCCAGGTGCCCGATTCAAATTCGAGGTGTCCGAGAATGATCTGAGTGCCTGAGTATTTATGAGAGTGGCTGACAGAGTCGCACAAGGAGTATCATGAAACACATCAGTGAAAAGAATAATAAGCTAACACCGGATGCCCCACGCGGTTGGCCTCACATGTCGCACAACACATTAATGCTCTATATATATCACTTGTATTTCGAAATTGATAAAAAAAAATAATTGTGAAAGTAAATTTACTCACAATTTCATTAAACAAAATAAAAAAGAACATTATTTTTGGAAGTCAACTTTGCATTTCAAAGATAAAAAGAACTCAGAATTCCTTCCACTTGATCATATGGCACAGTTTGGAAGTCAACTTTGCATTTCAAAGATAAAAATAACTCAGAATTCCTTCCACTTGATCATATGGTACAGTTTGGTCGTGCTCAATCAACATCTTAGTTTGGTCGTTGGTGTCGCTCAAAACATCTCAATTATGTCGAATTGAATGAATATAAATATAATATTAAAATATTTTATCCGCCCAAAAAAAATTGCTATAGAAGCATTCTGCATTCATTCGATTCTTTTATATGTTTGTATGGACGAAACGATATAAAAAATAAATTAATTATTCTAACTCTTTCATTATTATCCAAGTCAATTATACATATTCTAACTCTATGGAATTGTTCGACCAATCAAACGCACATTTTTTTTATAATTTTTGTACGTTATGGTCATTTGATTCGCCGTGTCCATCAAGTATGGCTCGTCCTTAGTATGACAAGGAATTAAGTTTTGGGAATCTATCACTGTCCAACTCGGTTTGTGATATTAATTAATAACCACTCAACCAGGAAATATCGAGAATAGGTCCTCCTTGTTATTGTCAAGAATTTATCACGGTACAACTCGATTTGTGATCTGAAGTAATTATAACCACTCAATCAGCAAATATCGAGTATATATTTATATATTTTAATTTTATACTTGAAATAATTTATTCTAATATTTAGCATCGAGGATATCCTGTGTACTAAGGTTTCTCATATTATGTTACTTGATTAGTAAATTACTTGGCTTTATTCAGAAAAAAATCTGATTTATTAAACATTTTTAAAAACAAGTTAATGTTATTTTAATAGTAACATAATCTCTTTCATTCTGATTAGGGAAGCATATCAAGCTCCCAATCATCATCTTATCTTTTGTGAAATCAATCATTGAGTTTTTGCCCTCACACCCCCGAGCAAAATGACTTTACTAATAGAAAACATTTGACTAAAAAAAAATACTAATTTAGTGAAGAACTTTAGCGATGAAAATATTTGTTACAAATTGGAAACGAAAAATGTGACACAAAATAATAATAATAATAGTAGCTAATTAGTAATGAACTTTGAAAAAAAAAAAGTTTGCTCCGAAATTAGCAATAAATATATTTCATCACAAAATTCATCACTAAAAAGAAATTTATTGCCAAAATCATTATAAATTGGCGATGAATATAAATTCAATGAATCTAAAATTCATATATATCTAATTTGGCAACGAATTAATATTCGTCGCAAATTTGATGATGAATTTCGGCCGGCTCCCTACCCAAATCCCTTAACCCCCTAGCGATTTTGTTCAAATTTAGAGACGAATAATAATCATATTTGTCACCAAATCTTCAACAAATTATAATTTATTGCTAAACCTAAATATTTCAGCCCCGACTTTATTAATCTAAACTAATTAATGTTTTGAGTGTACATGTTTAATTTATTAATGTATAGCTAGTTTTGAATGTAAAACACTTATTATTAGTATTATATTTATAGATTTGATTCAAATGAATAAAAATTATCTTTTAACTCCTTAAATTGTATTTTGAAAAAAGAATTATTTTCTTGAGTACTATTATTAAGGTTTCTCGAGTAGTATTTCCAACCTAATAGATCTCAATTAAAATAGTCATAATTTGTTGTAAAAATATTATGTTTTAGTATTTTTTTTTAAAAACTAGACGTCCATGTTTTTTTTATGCAAGATCAATCTAACATGACCTTTTGAACTTCAAACTATCATAACTTTTAACTTGAAATTCAAAATCATACTTTGTCGGTGACAAAGCATGCATAATTTAAAATTTTAATTTTGTTATCGGGGCACCTATAATTGCTAATTTTTTAGCCTAAATTATATCGTTTATGCTCTCATCCGAGTCTCCGAAGATTTTATTATTATTTTTATAAATTTTTTTTAATGATATTTAGGGCATTTTTGATATTTATAGGTCATAGTTATTCTATAACGACATCTTATTTTGTTAATTTTAATTTCTGTCAAGATATTTTCTTTTCCAGAAATATCACTTTTAATTATTAGAATTTCTTTTTCTTCTTTGTCTTAGAATTTAAAATCTATATAAATATCTATTTATCCAGGAGGGATCCCATAATTATTAATAAAGTTTCCTCTTTTTAGCAAATGACGGCTTTTCTCCTTATTTTATTTGATTTCTCTTCTTGCCTTTTTCTCTATTCCCCTTCTTATAAGCCCTTAAGATAATCATTATCCTGTCCAGTATTACTTTCCAATGATATGCAACTTTCCATGTAATTTGTTCCCAATAATTACATATTAATCTTTAATTAAAATTGACACAAAGCTTTTAAACTTTTGTGTCTCAAATAAGCCCTTGGCATCAATATAATTAAATTGTCTAAAAACAAATATCCTCTCTTCTTTTCTCCTTTGTTTTAACACCCCCGTCACAGTGGTTGTTCTGGAGTGGCAAGGAGAAAATTCAACCCGTTGTTCTTATAAAATTTGCTTTTGCAGTCACTTAGATCTGGTCATTTTAATTCTTTTTTTTTCTCTCATTTCATATGAAAACATTCAGGAAAATAAAAAAGAACATTTTCTTTGAATAAAATTCCTTCCACTTGATCAATCGACACGGTCTGGTCGTCACTTAATCAGCATATCCTTTATGCCCAATTGAAATTTGAATCAAAAAATATAATATTAAAATACTCTATCCGTCCAAAATAAACATTGCAATCATCAAACTCGCCTTCTTTCAAAATTTTCTGATCCACTAGTGTCATTTGAACCTTCGTGTGGTTATCAAGTATGGCACGTCCTTAATTAGGATGATAAAGAAGGTAAATCTTATAAATAAATAAACAAATACCTATCAGTGTTCAACTAGGTTTGAATATCCATTGGGGGAGTTGTTTTTTCCCACCATTTTTATGGAAAATTCGATTATAAAAGTATCCTCATCAATTATCTTAAATTAAATTTTTATATTAAAATTTATATTTAATAAAAAAATTCTGTTCATTCTCTAAATATTTATAGTTCTCTAAATTTAAGAAATATAATCTATTCCTTAAATATTAAAATAGTATTATTTTTCCCTCTCTTTTCTCTAATAATAAAGATATTTATTTTCCTATTTAACAATAAAAAAAGCATAGAAAAAAAAAAATAAATACAGGGTAAATGATTGAGAAGACTCATTGGTGGTGGGCCCCACCGACCTCTGAGTGGTCCCCACCCATTAATCTATATTTATTAAGCAGCAATGGTAGTTTCAAGTCAGAATTGCTCTGATAAGTCAGAGAGACAACGAGAATTAATGATGACAAAAGTGCTAACTTTGGTTCTGATTGATATGATATCGATATTGCACAATCTTCTCTTCAATATATAGCCAAATCTACTTACGGCAGAAATCTAGAAATGAAAATCTTACACCAACCCGCACGAACCTAAAACATTATCCATAAAATTAATATGAAGAAGAAAAGACCAGGATTAGCTTCAAACTGGAAGTAAACTTTGAAGGTCATTACTATTACTGATTCCTCCTCTCAAATCACTATCAGGCACGTCTGAAACATACAAGCCAGTGAAAGGATTCGGCGGTGGATCGATCTCAATCTGTCCCTCCAGCATCTGCAACACCTTGCTCATCGACGGCCTCGCCTCCGCGCTGTACTGGACGCACCACAGCGCCACCTTGCACATCCTCACAGCTCTCTCCCTCTCCGCCTTCTGCTCAATCCCACAAGCGGCCATGACCTCTCCCAGCATCCCACTATCCCATTGCTTGTACACCAGCTTGGGAAACCATTTCTTCTCGCTCTCCGCCGCGCGGCAATCGAAGTTCTTCCTCCTCCCCACCATCTCAAACAGCAGCATCCCGAAGCTGTACACGTCGCACTTGTAGGTGACCGGAGAAGAGGGAGCCCACATTTCCGGCGCCGCGTACCCCGGCGTGCCCCTCATTCCGGTCATGCTCATGTGGGTGTACTCCCTGTTCATCAGCTTGGCCAACCCGAAGTCCGCCACTTTCGGGTTGAATTTGGCGTCGAGGAGGATGTTTCCCGGCTTGATGTCGTAGTGGATGATCCGCCGCTGGCACTCCTCGTGCAGGTACCGGATTCCTTTCGCCGTGCCGATGGCGATCTCATACAGCCTCCCGAACTCTATCACCTTCTGATCACTACAATTAATTGCACCAAAAAAAAAATTGAAAAATGGTTGATAAAATTATTAATAGTAAACTACTGAATGCGATTGATAAAAAAAAACTCACTTTTCTCGTAGCGTGTCGACGTCTTCCTCGATGAACAAGAACTTGTCGAGGGAGCCGTTCTCCATGTACTCATACACCTGCGCGATCAGGGTGTCGTCGTAGCAGAAGCCGTAGAGCCGGACGAGGTTGATGTGTTGAGTGCCGGCGATGGTGCCCACCTCCGCCATAAACTGCTCCTCCATTCTCTTGTCCATGATTCCGACGAGTACTTTGACTGCGATGGGTTTTTGGTCGGGGAGCTCGCCCTTGTAGACTGATCCGAACGCGCCGGAGCCCAATTTGACAGTGAAATTTTTCGTGAACTCTGCGAGCTGTTGAGGCAAAAACCGAATGGGCCTTTCTTCGGCTAACTTGTTAAGAAAATTCTCTATCGTTGTCGTACTCATCGGCTCATCGAGGAGTGCTCTTCTAGCAACTGGTCGCGGTATTATGTTCGCCCTCATCGGCTTATTGAGGAGTGCTCTTCTAGCAACTGATCGTGGTGTTGTGTCGGAATTGGTTGGATACTGAAACTTTCTTCTGGGGATCCACCTGGTGATGGCTCTAACCACACTTAACACCACGAACAGAACCACTGCTACTGAAATAATCAACCCAGACATGCATTGACGTGAGATAATTAAAATTGATTTAATCTGCTTAATTAAACATTTCATTGGTATTGATACAAATTAAATATTAGTTTTGCGTTTAACAAACAAATTAATGTTATAAGGGGCGGATTGATATTGTTTAATTACCGATTGTGGGGATGGCGAGAGGGATCTTCCATATTACCACGCTAAGAGTTAGCCCAGAGAAAACTACAGCTACTGGAATTAGAACAAGCACAGTATGAATTTGATTCGTCAGTATTGCATTTATTAGACAAATGGCCAGTAATATAAATTAAGCAAACAGCACAATTAATCTTACTTACAGGCGATGATTGCGGCAGTCATGTGGGCCCGAAATTGTTTGCTCGAGTGTTTGTAGAGCCATATTAATTTAGCGAATAACACAGATAGAACTATGACAACTGCAAGTAATAAACGTGAGTATATTAGCACGGAAGGAGTCAGAGATTTCTTAAAGGAAGGAGAGGCAGTACTGTAAATTTCTTACAGGCGGTTATGTTAAAGGCTGGGACCTGTTGCGTCGTGACTGCGATGATGGGCAAGCAGATAGCTGTAGCTACTGGGCAAGATCAAGCGTGGGATTCTATCAGCGGAATTTGTTAACTGAGTGAAGAGAAGGCCAGAGATCGATCGATGTTTCTTACCGGAGACGATTCCTATAAAGACTTGGAAGGGCCGAGGTGGTTTCATGACTCTGATCGAACTGATCTACCAGCGCCAGGGAGGAGAAAAGAAAGGGAGGAGGCTATACGAGTATGGAGATCAAAACGGAAACGCAAGTCAAAAAGTAAACGATAGATATAATTATTCAAACACGTCGGCGTCGAGGTGCAGCAGAAGTCGGTGTTATTAAAATGATTGCATTTCCAAAGGAAAAAAATGAGTAAACATAAGAAGAAACGACAAAAAAACAGGTGTTGGAAAAATAAACCCTAGTATCCCCAAATTGAGAAAGTAAGATTTCGAAATCATTTGTTGTAGAATTTGTTATTGTGTACACTAATACTAATGTGCCAAGGCATTTTTTATAAATTTATAGATAATTATTTAATAAAGATAAATATTATAGTTAATTATTTATTTTTCTATACATATACGATTAATGATAAAATACTACGGATTAATGCTTATATTAATTTGAAAAATAACCCTTGATCGGATAGATATCTAGAGGGGACATGGATATCTAAGTCTGCGTTGAGTATGTCTAGATTAAAGATAGATCGGGAGATAGATATCCAAGTTGTACTTAAGGGTGCTATGAGTTTAGATGTACATTGAACACGATTCGCTTGAAAGG
>JBAMIB010393770.1:0-10596 GCA_037177415.1 Kaempferia rotunda | reverse complement strand
CTGCACAAGAAAGAAAGGGGTAGGAGTTTTGGGATATATCCCTTTCTTTTATATAATTTTTATATATACGAATGAACTGTGTGTCGTGGACCTCGTGGTAGATCATGATGCTAATTCCCACTTGTATCCTTTTAAAAATTTTAAATAAAGTTTTAAAATTTTTCGAATGCATCGTATATTCTAAAATTTCTATGAAACTTAATTAATGTTTGACTTTTTTTTATCGATTTTTAATTAAATAAAAACGGGTTACAATGTTTAAATATGGAATTAGACACCTTAGAGATTATCTCACCGTCCAAATAATGTTTCTTTAACTTTCAACGGGAATTCAACATGTGTTTTTACGTTCTGGATTACTACATAGAACCCCTAGGAAACTGAGGAACTTACCTATCGATTAGGGTGCGGCAGATGAATATTAAATTGGCATTCAGATAAATTCTCTTTTTGAATGGAGCACGCAACTATAAGATGCTGGACTCAAAGAATATTTCTTAATTTACCCTAACAGCATAGGAAAACTTCCATCGAGCTGGATTGGTCGTCCCCAATTCGGTATTACATAGTTCGTCATTAAAAAATAGAGGAAATTACTTGACCATGAGGTCGGATAGACTCCCTAAGAAATGAAAATTTAAAACTTATTCAAGACTAACACTGGATCATCCGTCACAATCCATCTATACATCCATTTATACTTATCGATTTATCTTGATAATTAATCGGATCATAAAAATTAAATACTTAAATTATCAAAAATAAAATTGAGAAACTCCCAGTATGCTGAACCATAACGTCAAGCCAAGTCATCTCACAATCAAGGAATTATGGGATTTTAAATTGAATTCCGATGCGGGTAAATTTTTTAATTCTTTTTCTAATTGTCAAACAACGAAGGCATCATAGATGTCGGATTATACTTCTAATGTTGTAGTGCACGATAGAACCATCTTCTGATAATCCTGAACAAGACTGGAAGAAATGAACTGCTGAAGATCTAGATTTGTCGTAGTAATAGATGAATAGTAAATTCATAGTCTAGAGAAAGATACATCCAGCAGATCTTTTTCCTAAAATTCTCACCCGTTTCTGACTAATAAAACATATTTTTAGAGCAAATAATCCTACGCTCTAAACCTTCATCAATGAACTACTTATCCAAATTGATATGCATGTGTAAAATGCCTGTCAGATCGACAGATTCAAGTCAGTCATCTGATGTCAATCTTGATTGGATAATTTAACAAAGATTACAGATCGACAATTTGTAAGATTTAAAATGGAAGAGAAGTGGTAAATCCATTTCATTCCAGCACTCTGCTTTTTAGCCTTCAAGCAAAACACGATACAATAGCAGAAAACCTGCGTACAAAAACAAGTGGGAACTGAACAATTTGGTATTTATGCAGATCTGGCTGACAAATTTAAAAGATGTGCTCAAAAGAATAAAGTTGCCTTGAGCCCTTGAGAAACCAAATTTAAATGTTTAATGTAACTATGAATCTATCATAATAATTTGACAGGCATGAGAAAAAGTTGATGCTATAGTGAAATTTGCAGAAATAAATTCTGAAAATAAAATGTACAACTAGAGGAAAACGCACATGAGATTCCACATCAAGCACGCAAACAGGTAAATATCAGGCATTGTTCTTTGTAGTCCAAGAGAATTTCTAAAATAATTAAACGTGAAAATGAAATTAACAAAAATACACCTCAGATATGGTACAATGGGTGGCCTTCCTCAAGTTTTGTATGTCCTATTTTCTACGCTTGTACCTGCATGAAGAAAAAGAGTTCAGAGAAAAACCTTGCTAATATGATTTAAGCTAAATATAAATCTATCAAAAAGTAAAAGAAAAGCTTGAAGAAATATCAACAGAAATAAGTATTAGTATGATTCAAGTTAAATAGAAGTCTAAAGAGATGCCCTTTTCTTCAGAAAAAATACGGAAATATGGGAAGCTGGCACTGATAATCATAAAAGTGGACTTCTATATGGATCCAGCTAAAACAAAAGAATGATTTCTACAAGGCACTCTATCACGAAATAGCCCCTTTAACTTCTCAAGCATAATCATTCAGTTGAGAGTAAAACAGTCTCCAGTTTTCTACACTACATTCGGCTTACTAAATTGCATTCCCGACCTTGAAAAGATCTGCAAACACAGTTTAGGTTCTTTGATTTTGCTGCAAATGCATGCCAACTATAAAAATATCTCCACTAACTCTCAAATAACTACAACCTTGTCAACCATGTTCAAGCATTTTTTGTTTTTCTGCTCAGAGAAACAAGTGTGGAGCTAAGGAACAAATCCTAATTAAAGATACAAGAAAAAACCAATAAACGTGGGCAACAACTACTGAATTGAAGTCAAAAGTAAATAAAATATGCAAACATCAAGAATACCTTGATTTGCTCTTGAAGGAACTATTTGATTTTCTCCGCACTGAAACATTCTTATTTTTGTTAGTGATCTGCGCTTGCTTTTTGTCACTCATATCATTTTGGAATAGCTCAAGCATTTCTTCCTTCCTCGAACTGTTCTTTTGACCAAGTTGGTTGTTCTTTGCACTCTTCGGTAACTTCTTCCTAGCATCTTGCATCTTCTTCATGCCCTTCATTGATTTTGCCCGCCGATAGGCAACATCAACAAGTGACTGACCAGTCTTCTTTTTCTTTTGACCTCCAGCTTCCTGCATTCAATCAAAAATTTAGATTACTTGCACATAATCTCAACTGCTATCCAGCATAAGATGGCTTGAAGCATTTGAATTGGGCCATTGAACGGAGGCTACAGGTACATAGCATAAGTCAACAGTAAGTAATTTCATATGAAAACGCAATGAAAGAAAATACAAACATAAATGAAAATTGTCAAATGGTTCTCAAGATAAACTTAAACACATCAGACAAAATCTAGATAAAACCCGAACCTGATCTTCATCATTATCTTCTTCATTCTCCAACATCTCTCTGGCTGCTTCTAATCTACGGCGTTTCTTCCGTGGCAAATTTTTCTGTCAAACATCAACCAAAGGTCATTTACATTACCACACAAATACACACAAAACTTACCAGTATGGCCATCAAATTCAGATTAAAGTAATACCTCACGCTCTCTCCTCCTCTTCTCTTTCAGTTTCAGCTCTTCGGCTTCCTGTGCACTCATTACTGGGTTTGGGCCATTTTGAACATTATCCAAGGACGCCTGATAGTGAAAGGTACAATGAATGGAAAATCATAGCATTAGATATAATATCCATAACACCAAAAACAAGAGTAGCAAAAGAAAATTATGGTAAATGGAGAAATCCTCCATAATAGAGTTTCAACTACCTGAAATGGAAACATAAGAGCATCCACAAATCAATGCTTAATGGATACAAACGCTAAATCTTAATCATGCTAAGATTTGAATTAGGATAACAACTTAGTGGAAAATGCAATTGTGTAAGCCGACCCTTTAGCTGCCCAAAGAGATAGTAATCAGCCAGAGCGTACAACTATCTGAATTTGGTTATATGGACCTTATTCCACCATTGTCATTGCGGTATTAATATCATGGTCACCTAGATCCTTTTTGCTTCATGTTTGGTTGACGTTAATTATAATAAAATATAATGGAATAGTTTATTCATATATTCAATCTTAGTTATTCCTCCCATCAACCTAAGTAATAATTATTTCAACCTATCAGATGTGTTAATTTTTCTTTAAAAAAAAGTTTAGCAGAATTTTTATCATACAGAGATTGTTGTGATTTACTATAAAATTCCTGTAAACCAAAAAAAGAAGAATGAAGCACCTAATCCAATTCATGAATCATAATAAGCAATATTTCAGTTTCATTCCTACTCTGGAATTTCACAGTAAAGCCTATGCTGTTCTGTTCAATTTCCTTCCACAAGCCAACCAGTGTTAATTATTTTAAAAATTTTTTGGTCATCATGCATAGCATATTGTATCTAATGTCATCTGGTGTGATGATTAAATTACTACTAGAAGGTGATCATAACCAGAGCCCTGAAAAAAAACTTAGTTCTTATCTATTAAAGCAAAATGAAATAAGCACATTGTTCTAATATCTCATATGCTAGAAGCAAAACAACCCATGTGCATTATGTGCATATCATAATAAACAAGCATACTTTGCATTATGTGCATATCATGATAAACAAACATACTTTAGTAGCCTTTGTCAAAGCCTTCTTCTCCTTTTCAGTGACAAACCAAGTTTTTTGGGGGCGTGAAAAGATTTCTTCCTTGTGCATGATCATGTTTTCAGCCTACAATTCAAAGATCTTGTGAGGAATTAAGGATGGTCTTATATCAGTCAAATTTTACATTTCATCCACGCACACATCAAATTGCTCAAAAACTACAAATGTAAAGTTAAAAAAAAAACTGCAGCATACTTTTGTAGCTTCCATTTCAGCTTTCCTGAATGCCCTCTCTTCTCTGAAGAAATACAAGTTAAAAAATGATTACTGATACAGTCAAATCGTTATCGTGTAAATATGATAACATTATACCGCTCTTCTTCAAAAACAGAAGCAATTTGATCTTCCATTTCTTCTATTAGCTTTGTCCATTCAGCTACAGGTTTTTCTGCAACAATGCGATTCTTCAATTGTGAACCAGCTTTCTTTGCCTGCCAAAAATAACCAAATTATCAAACAACTCAAAATTAAATCCCAGAACTACACAACAAAAGAATAGACTGTCAATTTGTAAGTAAATAAATAGATAAAGATATCACTGAAAGTAATGAACTTGAGATTCAATTTCTAGCATACATACCAACAAAATAACAAATAGTAAAGCATATGCCAAAGTGTAGAACATGGCCTGGATGAATATACACAGATGCAAATGAAGTCTTTTGCACAATTTAGATCCTAGTTAACTAAGTTGCATGAGCAACCATATTATGGGTAGAGAGACCAGAATACATGTACCACCCAAACTGAATCTTACTGTCTAAAAAGATTAGGATCAAGTGAATCCTATATAAACAGCACGAGTTTGGATCCCCAACCAACTCATTAACTTACAGGTACTCGTGCTTTTCCTATTTTCTACCATATACTAGATCTTGAGACTATTAATCAGTGAATCATTTCAAAGGTGAAAACAAACATACAATGGCCTTTAATAGAGATCTATCATCATCAGTGAGAAATGTAACAGCATATCCTTCACGCCCAGCTCGAGCAGTGCGACCAACACGATGAAGATAACTGTGAAGTGAAATAAAACAGATCATTAGATAATGGCAAAGTGATATATAACATTACATAGAAATATAGAATAACTATAGATCAGTGAAATGGAAATACATCAATTTATGTCTGCAGACAATTCAAAAAACAAGTTGTAACTGTACTAAGCAAGCACTAAAACAATGCTAAGTTAATACAGAGCCTAAGTCAATCATGTCATCTGCAGCATGCAATGCCAAGGATACCAACATAACCCTTATAATGAAATCAAGAACATGAAATTTCACAAAAAGAACAAGATTTCTGGAAAAGGATAATACAGAATATAGAAGATTTAAAAAAAACGGTATAAAGACAATGTATGTCATTTACATTGAAGAAAATTATTGTAAGTTATTCAGTTCGTTTGCTCACTATTATGATTTGAGTTCTGTAAAAAGCATATCAGCTTACTTCAAAGAAGCTAAGTAACAACTAAATTCTAAAAGACAAAAGATTCTTTTGTTAGAGTGATTTGAGTTCTGTGGAAACATAGGGCTCTTCTTCAAAGAAGAAATGTGATAACTAATAAATCTTGAAATCAAGATGTTCAGGTTAGAGAGATTTCTAGCAACATGTGGAACAGTATGCGGGAAATGTCAGGTGCATAATCCAGTTGTATCTGATAATACGATATGACTAGTAACTTTAATTAATGCAAGACATACTAAACAACAGCAATGTTTACAAATATAGGCAAGGGAATACAGACTGCTATGCAAAAGTAAAATTAAAAATAAGAGCCAATTCACAACTTCCAAAGTGATTAAGATGTTGGTATCTTTTACTAAAGATCGCATGTTTAATGTATCTAAGTGTAGATTGAACAAACTTCCACTACACCTTTTATAATCACGTGGGCAGGCAAAATTAATCACTGTCAGAACACCGACGATATCAAGACCCTGTTCAAGAAAAATGAAAATGTAATGTCCAACTTAAAGGTACTAATTTGAGAAGTTCCAAGAGAAAACAACAATACAAAGAAATGATGGCATTGACGAATCAATTTAACAACTTGAAAACAGTTGGATAACATAACACCAAAACAATAGTGATGTAAACAACACGGTGAAGCACGAATTGAAAACAAGCATGGTACATATACAACCGCAAAGGTACTGGTCAGTTGTTACTGGAGTAACATCATGAACTATGCCACGTTTATACTTACACGAGCAGCAACATCAGTTGCAATTAGAAAATCTACTTCTTGCTTTCTGAATTGTTCCAAAGCCTGCATAAATGCCAATGTAAGAAAAAGAAAAATAGAAATGCAATAAGGGAGCATATTGAATCTGCAAAAAAAAAAACAAATTCTACAAATTCTTAATGAATACAATTGATTTTATATTGCTGAGTCGCTTTCTCAAATTAATAAAAGGTTTAATGACCCCCTAACACTAACTTCTAATAGGCAACCTTAAATAATCATGTGAAACAATGAGTAAGAATCTCAGAAGGAACACCTTTGGTTCAAAATGTAGAAATGGATTGTACAAGCACATAACAAAGAATATATTACAAATCTCTGAAGATTACTCACATCCAGCCGTTGTGCTTGAGTAAGATTACCATGGAGCTCAGCAGCTTTCATGCCAGCTAAACCAAATACAATTCTCAATCTGTGTGCAGCTTGCTTTGTCCCACTGAAAACAAATAAATTGATTATCCATGAGAGATATGCCAACTTACACTAATAGTTGATGAAGTCAAAAAAATAAAACATCTGCTCAAGAAAACCTATCTGAAGAAATCTAATAGCTATCAATTAAACTTTTGACATACAAATCTCAAGTGATTACAAAGGTTTGACATATAAGGGATATAAGCAAATAAAGGTTTTAAATCAATGACAGACAAAAAAAATCAAAATCCAGAGTTAGGAATTATTTAAACATCCATAATTAATCTTCATATGCTACATAGCCATCAGAAAAAAAAATAAGGCATTGCGTGAGCTTAGTTTTCCTAATCAGAATAAGAGAGTGAAACAAAACCTGAAAATTATCACTTTCTGTTTGAATGATTTCGAACAAAGAGCAAGAAGAACTGCTTCCTGGTTTGCTTCAAGTGACCGACGAATTCTAACGACCCTGCATTATATAAATACAAATGTTTGGTAATTAGGCATTTTATTCATGATGAGAATTTGAATTTTCCTACAAGGATATGTTTGTTATAGAACTGAAAAGCTAAATATAAGTGCTTAAACATTTCCATAGAAATACAAGACTCAATTAAAATCAATGAAGAATATTGGAATTGTGAAAAGCATGAGTGTTGATCACCAACAGAACCCCATCAAGTAAAAGCAACTATGATTGTAAAATTAAAATGGTTAAACAATAAGGGGAAAAACATATTTTTTGGCTTATAAAACAGAGACTTAACCAAAAAACTGCATAAACCAGTTCTTCCTATCAACTCAAAGTTTTAGAGTAAGTGGTCAGAGTAGAGATGGAAGATATTATATTAGTCATAAGAGATATTACAGTATACATATAAGTGTTAGTGCGCACAAAACCCAATAACTAATGCAACATGTTGAACCAAGTTAAAGCATAGATATTGATCTCCAGCTGGTTAGAGAAATTATGCAAAGTGATTAAGAGGCTTAATGAAGATGATTAAACATCATTATAGCAATTGAGACTTGATGCTCTAAGCAGATAGAGTTGGCATCTGGACTTAAAAAGATACAATTGATCCCATTTTCCAACGAGTAAAATGGTCTTTCCTTAATTTTCCATAAACTTAAAAATATCTAAGATTTTAAATTTTATGAAAATGAATTGACAACTTGCAAAAGGCCATAGAGAAAAAAGACAGACTCAAATAAATTGGTGTGCCACCAACTAAAGCTGGCATTATAGCTTGTATGTTTTCCTTAGAACTTGTATGTTTTCCTTTAGTTTTTTGAATAAAGGTTTTGTGAAGATAAGCTTTAAAGGAAGGCATTATAGCTTTTGAAGTAATAGCCAAAATTGGTTTTATTGTTTGAGTTTTTACTGCCAGGTGGCATTAAAACATCAGTTAAATAATGGGCTTATGCTAGAACATATTAAAATTTTCTAGATTGCTTAATCAGCATCCGCTGGCCTACAGTCTGCATTAGATGTTTTGTTCACTTGGCTTTGCAAAATGAACACACAAACAAAGATTAGAGTTGCAGAAATAAAGATGTTAAGGTGGATGTGCAAACATACATAGATGGACAAATAAGAAATAAGAACGTTAGAGAGAAAGATAAAGCTCGCTCCCATTGAAGGAAAACTCTGAAAACACATTTAAGATGGTATAGACACATACTTAGGTGACCAATAAATGCCCTAATTAGGCAAAAATGCATATTAATTGAGAAAGAGGGATAAAATAATATAAAATCCATTTAAATAAAATGAGGATACAGTAAGGGAACGAGCCCAATGGCGTAGGGGTATTTATAGTCAACCCCACTTAATGGGATAAAGGCTTGGTTGATGTTGTTGGCATTGCAAAATTGATTTCAAGATCATGACTTTATCAAAATCTTGTAATTTATTGGTTTCCTTAATTTAATGTAATAGGACATAGGACAGTCATGAGGGCCTCCTCTCTCTGGATTGTTTCTTTTTTTTTTTATCCCCTCCTAGTGTTTTCCCTCTTTTGTCCTTCATTAGTTGATAAAGTGCCTTCTTGATGAGCTTGGTTTCTTGTTCGATACTTTGAAGTTTAAAGAAGCACAACTGCACAAGAGACTTAATTTCTTACTAATCCAATGGATTTTACCCATTCATTTAGCTTCCATAAGTACACAGACAAAATAGAACATTGATGCAGACGGGTTCAATTGTGCATCTTAGAAAACATTGAATTCCAAGGCTGGAATGCTAGTCTTCTTTGTTCTTAGGAAACAACTGCTCTAAGCATTGCATCTGTGAATTGACATAATCAATATAATCTTATGTTATTCTTTGATCCAAATAACCTGCGTTGATTTGTCATAAGCCTACATGACTTAACAACTACAACTTTAAGTGTTGATAGAAACTAAGATAAAATTACTTTCAGATGCATGCTTCAGATGAATTGAAAACATGTTCAAAGATATTTCAGAAAACAAAAAAGTGTTTACTCCTCTGTCAATGTAGCTGGTTTTCTGTATGACGGATCAGCCTCCAGGCGTACAGGTTTATTCAATGAAAGCTTGACAAGCTGATCTACTTCTTCAGTCATAGTTGCTGAGAAGAGCATTGTTTGCCTCCGTTTGGGACACATCCGTACCTGCAACATGAAACCAATATATCAAGCAAATGTGTCACTGGGAAATGTACTAATTCTGGTGTAAAATACCAGTATAATGTGGAAATTACAACTAATAGTGGTCCATCACTAACTAAAAACAAATTTGTGGTGTTTAAATAAACCAATTTGAGGATATGAAATATTATTGCGTTTTATTTTACATTTATTATTCCTGGAAAAAAAAGAGAGATGGTGCTTACTCAGATTATAAACCTAATTACCTATTAAGGTCCTAAAAACATCCTCACTATTGACTAAGTTATGCACTGTCATTTAAGTTTATTAAAGCAAGAAACTTTTCAAATAACACCAAGATTACAAGTTTTTCGTGGAGTGGTACAGTTTTTTGATACCATACTGTTCCAACACTTTAAGAGTGTCAAAATCGACTCAAATGAATTTACTTCTATAACCCCTACATACTATATTTCATTACAAATATAAGCCAATAGAAGTTATTAAGTAAACTAAAATAACATTTTGGAGCGACAAGTGACAAAAATATAAGAAGCACCTCAACTAATTATATACCTACTAACACATAAAAAAATTGTCATGCATTGGATGAGAGCATAGAATCTTAGTGAAATCATCCCAACAATTTTCTAAACGACTAAACCCAAGATTAAATAATGCTATGAAGGCACTTAGTATTGAAATTCGTTACTCCACATACCCATAAATATATCTCAGTTAACACTAAAAGTCAGACTTTGATGGCATTGGAATATGAATACATCTCAGTTATTTCGACGTCTCTCTTTGTCATTGTAGGAGTCCTACTTGGTTCTTTCCCTCTTCCCTTGCACTCTCTTTTTATACTGTTTCATCCCCTCTCCGCAGAGAGAATTGAAGGATGAATCATGGGAAAAGAATATTCATGTTTCAACCAGTACTAAAAGATACCAACTGAGATAACCACTGTATTATTGATACCACCAGATTTTTTGGCACAAGTAGTACGGTGATATTTATTCGCGTTGACACAATATCATTATCGACCAGCAGCGGGAACAATATGTTTCTGTCATGCTGATTGAT
>JBAMIB010393760.1:0-10597 GCA_037177415.1 Kaempferia rotunda | reverse complement strand
TTTCAAGTTTCCACCCCTTTTAAGGGTGGAGAAAGAAAAAGAAGTGTGTGTCAGTTCTTTTTCAAGTTGTTGCCCCCCTCTTAAGAGAAGAGGATAGAGATCTTCCTTATCATCGAAAGAGTCTCATTTTCTTGTGTCATTACAACCGTCTCGACGAAAAATGATACTTGATTTCTAGTGTGATCAAGCATTGGAAAGGATACTCTGATCGTGGACTGGATTAGACAAAGGAATCACAAGTTCAAGATAAACAAAGAAGAATTATTTTGCTAGATCCAAAATAGTTGGAGTTATCCCCAAACAAAGGTTATTTAAGAGGTATGTTTTCATTTATATTTTGATTAATGTGTATATTAATGCATATGTTAATTGTTTTATTTATATTATACTTAAATGATCTAGAATGTTTAAATTAAATAGTTTTGCGTGAGCATTAGTCACATGATAGTTTATATATCTTTGTTATTCTTCAAGGATCTTACTTGAATGGTTAGATTGTAATACATACTTAGATTAAAGATCATGCTCATATTTGTTTTGTAAAATTCATATGAACATTCCTTTGATTTAATTGTTAAATTATAAAATAAATGTTAAACTTTCGTTATATACAGGGGTGTAAAAATATGATAATTGAATTTTGCATTCGGTACTTACACGTTTTACCTTTAAAACTGAAGGACGCGAGTTATGGAGATATCATTGATAATACTAAATGTAAATTACTTCATTAGTGCGTTGATTGAGTTGTTGCAGAAGATTGAATTGTATCCACAGATACAAAAGCAAAAGTACATCACATTCTTCTTGGTGGATCTTGTTGGAAAGTTTGGGATGATAGAGATTTTGTGAAGGTGAATCTAATTCGACCAAATGATGAAATATTTTTGCTAGAGTATGCAATAAAGCACAGTCTCTTGATTATCTAAGTTTATAGTTTTGTATGACTAATATAAATTATATTTATTTTAAAGTCATAAACTCTTTTGTACGAAAGAAATTATATCACTATGTGAATTTTTTGTTACTAGTTTGGAGTGTTTTACTTGAGTATGGTGTTTATGGTTGTATGTGAAAGTCTCATGTGGCCTGCAAGAAGGGGGTGAATTATCCTGCGATATCGAAAGTTATCTTTCTCAAACTTTACAACTTAATTAAACACACTGAAATATAAAGAAAGCAATGATAAATAGTAGTACAAGACACAAAAGAAATTACTTGGTTCGCAATCAGAGGAATGTTATTCCAAGGACAATGCAGCTCAATTCGATGATACTTCTTCTCGAACAAAACATCAGAGGCGAGAAAACCTCGTCCACAGAAATTGTAGCTCGGATGACTTGAAGCTCAGAATGGAAAATGATTTCTAAGTGTGTTGCATTGAAATAAGTTGGACAATGGCTCTATTTATAGCACCTGGCCAGTTTCTAGCACTTGACCAGTTTCTGGCCATTTGGATTCCAGGCGTCGGACATGGTCCAGGCACCCCCACGTAGGCGCCAACAGTCTCATCCGCAACGACTCTACGGTGCTGACTGGATAAAATTTCCATCCTTCCTCGAGCGAGCTTCCTCCCCCACTTCTCGTCTCTCTAACCGCCACGCGCGTCCTTCTCACTCTACCGGTGTACTCTTCTGCACCTTCTCGTCCCTCGAATGTGTCGAGCCCGTCAACTCTCTTCCAGCACCATCCTTCTCGTCCGTAGCGTCTTTCGCTTGACTTCTTGTGTTCCTAAGCTCCTAGACACTTAAACACAAGGTTAGAACACTACATGACTTAGCCTAACTTGGTTGATCACATCAAAACCAATATGGGGCACCAACATTAATGACTGTCTATTAATGGGGGGCTAAGAACAGTCACAAGAAATAAAATGAGATACACCTTCATTTAATAACTAGTGCATTAATTTGGCAATTATTGTCTTCATTTAATAGGAAGGGGAAGAGATTTATCAAAAAAGGTATATAAGAACAAGGATGGAGACAATAAAGAGGGGGTAATTTGAATATTTTGAGATAAAAAGTTAATTCCTTTTTCTTTGTTGCTTTTCTAACTTGAGCATCGGAGTATAAACACCGGGATAATTCTCGACGTGTTTTGCAGGGCTCTCGATGAAGACAACAGTGGACTGCAAACAGATGAGTCGTTTGCCCAGCTGACCTTTAGGATCACAGAGCAAGAACATTCACCAAAGATCATTTCCACATAGATTGAAAGTTAATTTTCCACTAAAGTTGTAAATGAAATGAACGTACATGAATAAATTTGATATTCAATTTGATAAGAATTTGTTTATTCGGTCATTACATACTAGATCAATTAATTGAATAAACTTGAACACATATATATTTAATTGTTAATTGATAAACTTGAACACATATATATTTAATTTATTAATGTTTATGAATAACGTTCATAAATAATGTTCATCAATAAAATTTTAATTTTTAGGGAAAAAACCTTCCACTCTCTAGGTACTTGACGGTTGGCTTAAACTGACCCCGTGATTTACCTCCATTCAATTAACATGGCATAGACTGAAGGTTCTTAAGTGAGTGTAATCACCTTTTGCTACAATTAATAAAATATTTATCAACATGTTAAATAAATAAAAAATAACTTTCAAAATAAATAAATTTGTATTATCAAGCTCAATAATCAATCAAATAAGTTTCAAATATAAAAATTTCAAACAATCAACAAACTTGAACTAGAGTTCAATAATATCGAAACGAACCAAATTTAAGCTAAACTTGAACCAAATTTAAACTCATAAAAAAAAGAAATTAAATTAAGTTTAAAGAATCGTTAAGAGAATATGATTCATTTTAGACTCAATTTAACTTAAATCGATTATCTTGTTTGATTTTAAATATCACAATGCTTAATTCGAGCTCATTTACAGCCCTCTCTTACGTGCGCGGTGTAAGACGAGATGCCAAAAGACGACAAAATGCAAGACCAAAGAGTTATCTTTGCTAAAGCATTTCTTCCACTTCCACTAGAAGAACGAATCCCAAGCGGGGCATATCCATCCATCTGAAGGATGCACAAAACCAAAAGGATAAGGTTTCTTGACTTCATCCTCAAGTGGTAGGCATCGCATCGCTTCTTGTGGTGGAGCTAGCGAACTGCAGTGGCAAAGGTCAATCTCTTTCTGATTCTGTCACTCGGTAACCTTATCTAGTTCATTTCACGCATGAGGAAAGCGACAATGGAGCATGGCGAACGCCTGAAAGTTATTTTCTTGTCCTAAAATTCCGAGCACGCCTACTTTTTATTCTCACCAAATATAATGGCGACTGACTGACTGATTGACTGACTTCAAGAGTTTCCACAACAGCATGCTGATCCACCAAGCTCAGCTTGTCGTATGATGAACTCTAGCACTCTTCTTGTTTCTGCGCGGTCAGCACAGACCTAGTGCCCCTTGTCATTTCTTGACAAAAGAGGGGAGAATTCAGTGAACTTATATGAACAAAATGGATCTTGTTCATGCATCCACAAGACCTCCACTTGTGATGCCCTCTCGCTAGACCCACCACTTTCCAATATCTAAGTTGTGTGATTAGCTTTTTTCTTCTTTCTTTTCTTTTCTTTAAGCTTCCAAATACCCTGTACCGCAAGGACAAAACCAGAGCTTTCCTTCCCCTAAAAAGATGCTTTTGGTATGAATATTGGGGCAATAATGCACACCTGTTCCATGTGTCATCCCTTTTCTAAGGTGGTGATGATGATTACTAGGTAGTTAAAACATTTGGCAGGATGTACCTTCCTCAGCATGATCCAAGGCTTGTGCTTCCAGATCTATATGCAGCCAATGGAAGGGCTCCATCTCACACCAATTGACTTGTCAACCTCATTCTTTATTTCATTGTTTTGGGATTCAGATCGGTCAGGATCCACCATTTATTGCAGCAGCAGCAGCAAATCTACCTCCTTATAAATCACCCGACGAACAATAGCAATGAATTACCCGAAAATGATATGCTCATCGTCCTGATTGTCAAGTAGGTAGATCTACTCCATGTGCACTAGATTTAACAAGTACAGACCCAGCTAATGGCTGTAGTAACCGCAACCGGCAAAAAGATTTGAGTATGAGATGGGATACTAATCATTGTTTGTGTCTGAGCACAATTGAGCTACTTTAAGCATGTAGATTTTCTCCCCATGTCATAAGAGAATCAGTAGCGCACTAGCTGCTCTTATCTGTTCCACAAAGTATAAAACCATTGATAGAAATGCTGCAGGTATCCAATAATATAGGTTTGGCGAGACAACTTTTTTTATGATCATAAAATTCTGGGGCACATGTGACCTACCATGGCAGCCATAGCTGTCTGTCCAATGATTCTTTGAAGTAGTGCTCCATAGTTTTGAGAACTAATATGTAGAATATCATATTATTGTGGGTCTGCTATATTAATACTGGCTATCGTTGGTACTTCCTGGGTCATCTTTCACCTTCAGAGGCTTGAACTGCACTGGCCAAACACTGGGATTTGTTTGGCTTGCCTTGCAGAACCCATTAAATAATCTGGTGGGATGGACAGAGTCTCGGAGAAGAAACCTAAATTCTCCCTCGGCCTCCAAGTTCAAGTTTTTCGCGAGAAAAGTCTTTCTTGAGTTCTTTCTTCCGGCCCCTAGCGAAAGAATTCTTCTGCTGGAAGTGATCAGGTGTGATTTTTTTTTTTCCCTTTTCAGTCTTTAATATGATGCTCTACGATTCAGATCTTATAATTCTGAAGAAACTTAAGAGTGAAATCTACTAAAGAACTAGTAGATTAGCTGATTTGTAAGTAGCTGCCCAGCAAGATGTAACCAAGTTTCCTTTATCAAAATACAAAAACTAAAAGAGGCAAGTGTTCCGTGAATGATTTGTGTGATCCACGTTCATGAACTTCATTGAGACAATTTGTTCCTGTAAAACCAAATGATCTTTTTTTTTTGAGTCCACATAGAAAGGATAGAAACAAGTAAATCTTGTATTAATCTTCTACACCCTGAAATGTTTCCCTTCAGGATGATGTCGAAAGGCCATCAAGAAGTCCATTGCTTCTGAATGCCAGTTAATAACATTGAAAGGCACTGCAGTTTGTGTTATTTATTTGCCTTCTTCTCATTTGCTACAAATTGTGTTGTAGATCATCATAACATTGAAAGGCACTGCAGTTTTGACAAGGCCTCGGGGAGATAAGATAGATGGAGCAATATGATAAACAATACTTGAAGAAATCAATCTTAAAACAGGAAGACACCTTCAGACAACAGGTGCCTTTCTATTATGCTTCACTCTCACAAATTATACCATGCAGTTATTGGAAATCTCAAATCATAAATGTTCCATCCTTGTTCCGATCCAGGTGCATGAACTCCACCGTCTGTACCGAGTGCAGGAGCAGTTAATGAATGAGATGAACACCAACAAGAAGGCCCAAAAGGGTTCACACCGCCCGACATTTGATTCGGAACACCCAACTGAAAAGCAAGATAAGAATCATATGGGAATGGAATGCCAAGAGAGTGACTTAGACCTGACCCTTGCAACTGGAAGCAGAAGACAGAAAAAGAAAGGGATATCTTCATGTTCACATTCTGGATCCAGTTTCTCTTCGTCCTCGACAGGGTCAGCAACTACGCAAAGAAAGGGTAATGAGCCAGGGCAGTTCCGGATTTCTGAGATCGATATGAGATTCCAACATGAAACACATAGCCAGAGTGGACTAAAGCAGAATCCTTGGTTCTCTCAATGCTTGAGCTTGAGCTGACATGATTGTTTCTTGATTATGTTGAGGTACCATTGTAGCTATAAGTGAGAAGCAGTGTGAATTATGGAGATAATGATGATGTGCAGAAATTTGTATTGTCGAAACAAGAAATGGACCGTATAAGAGCAGAGGTGCAGTTCTTGAACAGAAACAAGAAAAAACAAGTTTGGCATGTCACAAAATTTGACGTGTTACAGTGACATACTTCTTGATAGGCAGCAGTTCTTGATATGTACTTAGGTTGTTCGTGTAAGAGTTTCCAGTATTACAATAACCAACAATTCAATTGAAAACCTATTGTGATGAAACTGGTTCCTGGAATACAGTTTGGATCATATGTCCTGAACTGCCGTGTCCTCTTGCCAATTGGACGGTCGTGGCATCCTCGAGATGTGTGCAACATCCATATGATCTGGCTCGTCTGATCGGCGAACAGGACAGAGGGGACACGAGAGTTGGGGATAGAAGATCCGAACTCCCTGAAATATACATCAACTAGTACAAACATGTATTGTAGTTATCACTAATTACCAAATGAAAATCTGTCTGTTACTTGAACTATTCCTGTGTCAGATTTGGCAGCTACAAACACACATTGTGCTACAATACAAACACAGATTGCTTTTATTTAGGGAAACAATTTTACACAAAGTTCATATTTTCTAAATAAGTAGAAATTTATTGGTTAACCATAAGTTATAAAGTTAATATTATTACAGTTTGTAAGGTAAGCCAACAAATAAGGCGTGTGTTGCCTGGCCACCACAAATACAACCACAAAGGTATTAATGCAAGTATCTAGTAATTATTCTATCTAATCACAGAATTTTTTTTTAAAAAAATGTAAATATTGGCTTGATGTTTCAATGCACTGTAAGTCACATAAGATGGAAAATGCCTTTAGAACGACTATATAATTGAAATGAGAAAACTTATGCTGCCAACTCTATGTGTTTTAGCTAAAATCTTCCTCCTGACTGCTTTGCAAGATGGGGACTGTACAACCAAGGAATCTTCAAAGTCTGAATGAAGACAAGAGGTTGAATTCTCTTGATCGCTTACTTTCTTCAAGCTTGCTTTGTGGGTCAGATATATCGTCCAAATAAAGGAGAATGAATTGGTAACCAAAGGCTGTTTCAAGGAAAATAACAAAGTGAGCTATGAGAGTGTATTGATAGAGCCCCCCATGCTGTGGAGTGACAAAACAGTGAGGAGTTTACCTGTAACTGAACGGGGGCAAACTTAAATGTAATGAAATCACACAGAGGCCAGTACAAAAATCCGGTTGTAATAGTCGGAATCAAATCTCTTTTTAACCTGGAAAATACCTCATCACCAGATTCACCTGAAAGGTAAACAAGCTTCTGAAGTTATAATCATCTATAAAAAATCATATTGAAGAAGACAATAATAGAACTATGGGATAGGGGAAAATGCAAATATACCTTGTAAGAATGCATTTACTGAGAAGAATACTGCAGCCATTACAGGACCAAATGTAGTTTGCCCAATTAAAATTTTCATCAGAATGGTGATTATGTCTTGCTTTGGTAGAATTTTTGAGAGAAAATTGTACCAAAAATGCATTGAAGGACCAAGAATTAGCAGAGCATATCCGCTCATTCGCAGAATTCTTACAATATCAAGACTAGAAGTACATGCGGTTGTGATTATCTGCCAAGAGAAACACAGTCTAATCAAGATATAGTAATCTGATAATGTAGTAAATTTTTTTTGACAATATGTAGATTTGTGTTTGGTTATAGCCAGAAACGAATTTATTGTACAAGTAAATGCATGCCATATCGCATAACTAGAACACGAGGATGTTGCATGCAAGTTCTGTCCTGGTAATTGAGAGAGAACACGACGATCAGGTGTTCATTAGCTAAGTGAGACAAAGGATGTATCATTTTGTTGCTCAAGTAGTTCTTGCACCTTCCAGTAATAGAATCTTGGATTTGGATAATTAAGTATTTCGATTTGTGTTGGATCTTTCCTTTAAAGTTGGATCATCTTTTGTCGCGGTTATCATAAAAACCAAAAAAAGTTGACAAACAAGATTGCGTTCTGCTTTGTTCTGTAGCTTGGTTCTATCAATAGAAAGAAACTTGGGGAAAGGAACCTGAGAGGAGACGTCAGCGGTGGTGAATATGAATGCCGCAGTGAGGCTCTTGGTTGTAAGAGGGTGCGCTTCGATCATCCGAAGGTACCAACTCAATAACACATTCCCGACGGGGACAAATGAAGAAATCGCAGCGGTGGCAATCGAACCGGCGGAGGAAGCAGAGGCGGAAACGGTAAAAGAATTAGCGGAAGCGGAACCAATGGGAGAGCTGAAGAACGAAGAAGAGGACGCGGGCAGCGACGGGCGCGAGCACGACGACTTGCAAGAGAGGTCGAGCTTGGAGGAGGAGAGGTGCGATCGCGCAGCAGGCCACCTCGCGTGCGGCCTTGGCAGACCGGAGGGCGGAGCGGGAAGGCAGTGAAGGAGGATTCCATGCGCGCCTGTCGCGGCGTTGCCCAAAAGGAGGCTGCTCATTTTCGCTGCTCGGACTTAATGGTTTGGAGATTCCCTGCCCGTCGTCGCCTGGTTTTATATTGGCCGTCGCCGGATCGAGCGCCTCGTTGGTTTTATCATCGAGCGCCTCGTTCGTTCGTTTGTTCCCCGCATTTACGTACGGCCTCCTCAATCGGAGTACAGATCTCCTGGTCATAATGGTCCATGGACCACGTCAATTTTACGGCCGAGTTGACCACGTTTAATTTTGTGAACGGATTAATAGAAGCTTGGATTTGGAGAATTAAGTATTTCGATTTGTGTTGGATCTTTCCTTTAAAGTCGGATCATCTTTTATCGCGGTTATCATAAAAACTAAAAAAAGTTGACAAATAAGCAGGTCAGCATTTAATTAATTCGATAATAAATTAACTAAATTAATTAAAAACTAATTTAATATTAATTAACTAAATCGAATTAAAGTTTATATAAAATTAATATCGAATTAATCAAAATAACTGAATTAATATTAAATTTATTTAAAAATTAATAAAATAAAATTATACAAGATTAATTTTAAATAAATCGAATGTTCATTCCTGCAAACAAATTTGCGTTCTAATTTATTCCGTAGCTTAGTTCTATCAAACAAATAAGTCAATAGAAAGAAACTTGGGGAAACGAACCTGAGAGGAGACGTCAACGGTGGCGAATATGAATGCCGCGGTGAGGCTCTTGGTTGTAAGAGGGCGTGATTCGATCATCAGGAGGTACCAACTCAAGAACCCATTCCAGACGGGGACAGATGAAGAAATCGCAGTGGTGGCAATCAAAGCGGCAGAGGAAGCAAAGGCGGAAACGGAAAAAAGAATTAGCGGAAGCGGAACCGATGGGAGAGTTGAAGAACGAAAAAGAGGGTGCGGGCGGCGCGCACGACAACTTGCAAGAGAGGAGGTGTGATCGCGCAGCAGACCACCTCGCGCACGACCTTGGTAGACCGAAGGGCGGAGCGGGAAGGCGGTGAAGGAGGATTCCATGCGCACCTGTCGTTGCGTTGCCCAAAAGGAGGTTGCTCATTTTCGCCACACTCTGCTTAGACTTAATTGTTTGGGGATTCCCTGCCCGTCGCCTGGTTTTATAGTGGTCGTCGCCGCATCGAGCGCTCGTTTGTTTGTTCATCCGAGTCCTGCATTGTACGTACGACCTCCTCGATCGTCTGTTACAAGTAACCACTCTATGACAGTGGCGACTACAGGGTCATGCCTTCTATTCCGAGAGATAGGGGTGAGAAAAAATTCGATTAAACCGAATAAACGGATCGAAATTTAAAATTCGGTTCGATTTATTCAGAAATCCGGTTTTGTTTTTCTAAAAATCGGTTAATTCGGTTCGGTTTTGATTTTAAAATTTCTTATTCGGTTAAACCGAATTAACCGAATTTTAGACCAATCCAAATTTTTAGCCATTATTTTTTAAAATTGAAATTGATTTTTTTAAAAGAAACCGGTTAATTCGGTCGAAACTGAATTAACCGATATTATATCGGTTAGGTTCGGTTCGATTCGATTAAGTTCGATTTTTAAAAATAATTCAATCGGTTCAATTTGTTCAGAAAAAAATCGATTCAATTTAGTTTGATTAATTCAATTCGATTCGATTTTAATCGAATGTTCACCTCCACCGAGAGAAAGCTTTTTCTCCCTTGGCATAGCCGTAATCAATGAACCCACCGATGTTACCAATGTTATATCCACTGTCAATCTCAGGATAGATTAATCCTATCCATTTGTTTATTAATTGATCACTTGAACGATCAATTTATTAATTTATTACTGCTATTTCATTTATTTTATTCATTTATTATTACTGCTATTTCATTTACTTTATTGACACATTGTGGATCATTATTCGATTGATCCCTATCATCAGTAGCATCTGTTTGTTTTCCATGCGAGTGCAGCTTTGGTAGTTTAATTTTTGAGAGGGGTAGTTTGATTTTTGACATATGTAAAATACTCATGTCCAGGGCGGCCCTTGAGGTGAGCAGGTAGGGCAACTGCCCCCATTTTGAATGGGGCTCATTTTAATTAGTTTAAAAATATTATAAATTTTGATTTTTTTTTGGCTGAAACTTTTTTCTCCTTTTTATTTTTTTGCCTTTCTATTTTTTTGCCAAATTTTATTTTCCTTTCTATTTTTGTTTGGCTGACTCCTCTCTAATTTTTTGGCTGAAGTTTTTTTTTCCCTTTGCCGAAGCTTTTACCTTCCTTGATGCCCTACTCTGTTCCTCTCTCGCCACTGATTCATCTCCTCGACTCCTCAG
>JBAMIB010393742.1:0-10597 GCA_037177415.1 Kaempferia rotunda | reverse complement strand
TCAAGGGAATTTTCCAAGTGGATTTGAACTTCTTTTATTCTTCCAACCTAAAAGAAGTTAAAAAAAAACATAAATATCAGTATTGAAATACTAAAAATTACTTTAAAATAATTTATTATTATAAATAATACCAATATTATTAATACTGAAATTAAAAAAAATATATAAAAAAATTTAAAAGTACTAGAGCTTCTAGGTGCCGCCTAGGCGCTTGGTGCCAGTTGAGCACCCAACTTGCGCCTAGCGCTTTCTGCAATATTGCTTTATTGAAAAAAAAATATTTACAAGGGACCATCCAAATTCTGTATATTTGTAGTTCTGTACAGTATGTTTTGAGCTCTTCTTGTCTTCAACGTATATACAATTGCAAGCTTGTCTTTATGGGAATTATTTTTAATCGTACATGCATGACAAATTGGAATATTCTTTTTTTATTGGCCATAGCATGTTGCATCTTGAATAGTTTGGACCATTGTAAAGTTTTTGCTTATCTGTGAAAAATGTAAAATTAAGATCAAGAGATATTCTTGAACAAAGAGTACTAAATCGTTCAATTGTTCTTCTAGGAATTGTCTTAAGGCTTACCATCCTCATTGTTTAGATAAGGATCCAATCTTCTTGGAGAGTGATGAATGCTGGACATGTGGTAAATATCTAAAACCCTGTTCCTATACATCTTTTCTATCAGTTGCTGTTTGCAAGTTTCTTATGCTAGGAACAGATACATAGTATTTACTTCTTGTTTGGGCAAGCATCTTATTATATGGTTGTTTTAAAGTTCGAACACAAAGCTTCTAGTTGACGACTAAAAATGCAGCAAATAAACCAGTGGTGAATTTTGAAGGCGATAATAGCCACCTAATTGTAACATTTTGTGCCAAAAGTTGAAAAATTGTGCTTCTCTTATCAAGTTCAATGGGAAGTGAAATCCATGCTATCACCTGGTTATTAGAAAATAATCTCTCTAGAGTTACTAAACTTGAGGAGACTGATATAGTTATTCCATGGCATTTTTGTGGAAAAGTACAAATGCATTTTATGTCATGCCTCTAAGAACATGTCATAGAGTGTGATCCTATGTGCTCCCTCTCCTCAGCATAAAAACAGTGTTGTAAATGACAGTAGGCGGTGCTGGCGGGGTGGTTAATGACCGCCTACCGTCTTGACCACCTAGGCGGTGCCTAGGCTGTTGAATTTTGTTTACTATTTTTTTTACATAATATTATAAATAATCATCATTCTTTATAATATTTACTTTTAATCAAATATATTAATTAAAAAATAAAAATTTAATATAAATATTACAAAATAAAAAATACAAAAAATAAAAAATATATATAATTAATGAGATAATTTTATTAGGCTTTAATTAAGTTTATTTAAATTATCTATTAGAAGTTGATTAAAATTGTTAACTAATGTAATTAAACCCTAACTTACAATTTACCCGCGTTCCTTGTTTCGGCCTGTTGACGAGTTTGACGCATTCGTCGGATCGTGCGATGAGCTCGGATGCGTCGTTGGACCCAAGCAATGTGTCAGGGCTTGTCGCCGGGTCGGGGCGACACCTCTGACTTGTCATCGAGCTCGGGTGATGCATCCTGACTTGTGCGATGCGTCCGGATGTGTCGCAGGGGCTGAGCTAAGCATTCGAGCTCGTGCAACGCTTCCAAACTCGTTGCTGGCCCAAGCGATTTGTCCGAATGCATCGCGGTGGTGAAACAACAACAACAATGGCTCCAGGCGAGACGTTGGCGGAAGAAGGTGAATTATTGCCTAAAGCACCGCCCCGCTTCCCGCCTAGGCGGGCACCTCGACCTCCATTTAGAACATTGCATAAAAGAAACAAAAAAAGTAAATTAGATTTTAGAACTTTCTTCATTAATAAAAGCTGTTTTATTTTAGAATAAGTACTAAAAAAATAAAGTTTTGTATAGACTCTTCTTGGTTCCTAAATATCAGAAAACATAAAAATGTGCAAAAGCATTTCTACAGGCATTGTTAATGAACAAGAGTGAACATATTCCCTTAATTGATAGACTTACACTCATGTGTCTCTTGAATCAAGCATTTAAGGAGATGATTGGAGGTTGAGCAGACAGTTAAAGTACTCTAAAAGCCCTGAAGTAATAGAATGAGATTAGACATTTAATGCAATCTAGAACTTGAGGAAGTGAGAGTGCTTAACTAAATCACTTCACTCGGTTTGAGTTTTATCTAGTTCAAACTGAGCTTCATGAACCACATGTGAGGGATGACTAAGTAGAAATTTATGTGACACGTTGCTATAATTCACATATCTGAGCCTCTTATACGGGTGCACTTTCTTCCTTACCTAACTTTACACCCTCTATGTCCTGACAGTCTCTATCACCTCCATAAGATCTTCTTGATTGAGATCAAACTGAAAGGATCATCTCATATAGGCTCAATGTGTCACGCTGTAAATAATGTTTATTGCACACTCTAATGTTGGAATGACCAACAATGATACAAAGTAGTTGCGTCGACCAATCCAGTAAAATTTGTTCAACCAACTTTTCTCTCTAGAAAAGTGTGTTGGTGAACGTTGGAGAGCTTGTGTCAACTAATTTGGGCCATGACAACACTACCAGTTTATAACAACTTATACACCTCCATTACATTCTAATTAAGCTACACAACAAGAAATAAGAAGAATTTGGAAGACTATGTATGGTATGACTGGTTAGAGAGGGTGGATAGATGATACTTAATTCTTGATGAATTCTTTCGCAAACACATTAAAATACAAGGGTTAGTAACAAAGTGAACATATGTAACATTGTATTGTGGTAGCTAAAGTAACATAAAATGCACTTGCAATAGCTTAAACAATAAATGCAATGCTAACATGAAAGGTGTAACGAGGTTTGGAGCTCTGCTGCTACTCTATTCTCGACTTACTATTACTATCCCTTAAAATGAGACAATGAGATAATCTTCTACAACTATATTTAAGTTTTGGTTACCATGCTTCACTTTGGTTTGACATAGCTGTCTTCGCTGATACAATCTATGTGACAGATTGCCATTATTGTTGTATTTGTGAAAGAGCAGCTGCTATCCAATGTTATTGCTGCCCAAGGTCAGTATGTGGCACCAACTCATGTATAAAGGAAGCTGATTTTGTGCAAGTTAAAAAAAAGGCAAAGGGTTTCTGTAGTCACTGTTTGAAGCTAGCAATTTTAATTGAAGAAAATAAGGATGTTGATTCAGATGGGGTATGCTCTGTATAAATCTCTTAATAGATAATGCATGAATTTCTTCGGCATTAAGTAGTTGCATTTATGCAGTCATAGTTGATTTTAGATGGATTTAAAATCTTTATTAGAAATATTTATGTATCTCTTCAACATAGCTTTGAAAATCATGATTCTTTTGCCTCATGTGCAATATCTTTTTTAATGAAGATAGTGCTGGTAATGCAAGTAGTGTGATTTGATTTGGTGATATTTCTCTTTCCAATGGTGTGATATTGATGTTACGAATTGCTACTTTTTAATATTCTAAGTAAATATGTTCATATCGAGTTGAAAGCCATTTTCTCCAGGCAAGGATCAACTTTGAAGATACCACTACATATGAGTTTTTGTTCAAGGATTATTGGGAAATCAAGAAGGAGCAGGAAAAATTGACACTTGTTGATCTTCAGACAGCAAATGCTCTTCTTAAAAGAGGTGAAAATTGTCAGACTGGATCAGATTCAGATGGACTTGAGGAGGTGGAATCTGACTTTGATGAGTTTAAAGACAATTTCAATAATGGGTTGGCAATTTTTGAGGATTTGAAAGGCACATCTGTTAGATCAAAGAAGTGGCAAAAGAGATCCAGACCGAAGAAAAAGGAATTTGTGGGTTGGGGTTCAGTAGAGCTGATTAGCTTTCTTGCTTCTTTTGGTAAGGATACAAAAGAACCACTTACACAGTTGGATGCGTGTGAAATTGTAAAGGATTACATTCAAGAAAACAAACTTCATGATCCTAATGATAAGAAGAAAAAAAATGTTATATGTGATGAATGGCTGTACACTTTGTTCAAAAAGAAGAAAGTGAAATTTCACAAAATATACAGCTTACTGGAAAGTCACTTTGCTTCAAGTGATAACTCAGACGATGAGTTGTCTTTTAGTTCAGAAGAGGGTGATGACGCATTTGGTAGGTCTAAGAAACGAAAGAAAAACAATGATTGCCAATTTGATACATCACATCTGAAGAATCAAAAGAGAGACCTTTCTGCATTGTATAAATCTCATTATGCCTCCATAGTTAGCGAGAACATCAATTTGGTTTATATGAGGCGATCTTTAATTGTTGAACTTCTTAAAGATCCTGATACCTTTGAAGCTAAAGTTTCTAGATGTTTTGTGAGAGTCAAACTTGATCCTAAATATTTCTACTCTCTGGATGAAAAGATGTACAAGCTCGGGCAGGTTACAGGTTAGTCCTTTTTTCTTGCATTTCAATTTTTTAATGACATTTTTGTCCTTTTCTATATTGAGCAATGTTGTTAGCTCTAACCTTTCAACAACTGAACTGGCAGTGAGGCAACAATGTTTTTTGTCATGTAGTATTAGGAAATTTCAGATAGTTTTCTTGCTTATGGGTGCAAAATATACTACTAACTATGCGGTGCATGGCTTGAAATTTCGAGCTTTGTTGGGCAGCACGGGTACAATTCGGTTAATTATTGGAAGTTGGAACCCGATTTAGTTGGCATGAATATCCACTCCTATGCTTCCCTTGCCAAGTTCCATTCCGTGTTGACACTTAGCACACTTCAACACAAGTCTAAATGTTTCAAGATGAGTTTAAATGAATTCAACTAATAACATCAGCATTAATTTTTGTTAGTTAACATGTCTTTTTACTTTGTTTCTCTGAAATTTTACTTCAAGAAAATATCTTGTTGCTATAATCTTATTTTCAGAATCAAATAGCATAAATGAAAGAAGATTAAAAGATGAAAACTATGAAAATTCATCTCATTATGCTCTAATACACGTTGGAGTGTGTGGACTAGAAGGTGACATGATATTGTACTGTCATTTTAAATTTAATTAACTATCAAATTTTTATTTTCTTACTTTTAAAGTAAAAATAATAAGGTAGAAAGGGATTAGAAGAACAAAACTTAATTGAATATTTGAATTCATCTTAGCTTCCACATCTTAGAAAATGTGGTAAAATTTTATTTAATTTGCTATCTAATTGCTATAATCTATTTTTAAAAGGAAATAAACCCAAGTATAAGGGGTTAAAAAAATAAAATCCACATGAATTCGTTTCAACATGCTTCGATGTATGTTAATTGTCAACATATTATAGTACAAAAACTTTACCTTTTGGCCACGGATCAAAACCCTAAAAGGAAAGATACTTTAAAGTTTAAACCTCGGGACGGTGTTTAGACCTAAAAAGCTACATATTTTAATTGTAAATCCTTTCATTGATCTCAAGCTTACTAAATCTCAAAAACGTGCCAAGGGATGACATGAAATTGAATTTCAAACAATTTATGTTTCTGTATGACAGGTGTTAAAAATGTCTCTCAAACATACAAGATAGGGGAAATGTCCACAAGTATGGTTCTACGTGTATCCAATATGCACAAGGATGTTCCAATATATATGCTATCTGATGATGACTTTCAGGAGGTATGCACAATGGTATTTGAATACTTGAATGTGTATTGTTGAAAAAAAAATGTTTCTATTTACTTTTGAAATTCTAACTTAATTCGTGTTTAAGGTTTGTTGGGCTAACCTTGAAGTCCATATGCATATTATAATATCTTTATTCTTGTATGCTTGTTTAAGAGTTACATAATTTATTTGTAGGATGAATGTGAAGATCTATGCAAGTTAGCAAATAAAGGCCTTTTCAATAGGCCTACTGTTGTAAGTTCATTCCTCCAAGATTCCATTTTCTATAATGAAATATTTCTCTATGTCCATGTCTGATATTTTGCACTGTGTTTCTCTAATTTTCTTTTATGATGAAATATTTCTTAATATTCTTCTGATAACTGTTATTGTGCACTAGAGAAGGTGTTAGTCAAAGGTTCTCATTGTTCATTTTCTTAAAGAGGCTCAATCTTGTTTATGTGTCAGATGATGTTGTTATTGGTGTTGCATCCTTCTTATTTATGATGTTAAATATTTTGGGGAATGATTCTATGTATGTATGCAAACTTGGCATTAGGATTATTTTTATACTAAGATCTAGTTTACTTCAAAAGGAGGCGATAGAAAGAAATGGATTGGAAACAGTGTTTTTCTTTCTTTCTTGGAAAGCAATAATCGGAAAATACCCTTCACACGTGTTTGCCTGAAGGGAAGAAACAACAGAAGAAAGGAAAAGCGCTAGAGAAGGAACAATAGGACAAAAGGGAGAGAAAGATGTCATTCTTATTCTGTCTACTTGAAAGGAGAGAATATGTATATAGAGAGTTTTTTTTACCTTGCACAATAAAAATGGGCACTGCCTTGGTGACCCTCACAGCCAAATTGGTCAGGGCGACCGGACCCAGACAGTCACCTAGGCCGGGTGTGCAGGATAAAAATTCTCTCTCTATATATGGAAAATGATATGCTCGGAGAAAAAACTCAGAGATAGACATATAAAGTGATGAGGCCCACAAAAAGTAAAATAGTGGTCTCCATCACTATGTGTGTGTCATTGAGCTTTTCATTGAGTTTTTTTAGAGCATATCATTTATGGTTCTGTATAGAAGAATAGAAGATTTCATATCATGAAGATTATTGACATAAAAAAATCAGCTGCGTAACCGAATAGAAGATTATTGACATAATACTTTTATGGTTCTGTATACTCTGAGAAATATGTTTTTAATGAAATTGACAATGAAGTTATTATACAATGATTTCATATCATGACTATTTGTCCTGAATAATTATAATTTTAGTGTAAAATCATTTTAAAGTATATTGATTGACAATTTTAAAATTATATATTATTGACTTTTATCCCCGGGCTATATTCATGGCTTCACCCTTTTCCACCCATCTAAGTCGTAAACTTCCAATAAGGACATATCGATCACAAGTAAAAATACTAATGATGCATTTAGATTAAGATTTTATATTTAATTGTTTTTTACAGGTCAAGTCCAATAGAAATTTGAGTATCCATGAATTTAGTTAATTTAATAAATACATTAAACATAACCATGCACAACGAATATTTAAGCTGAAAAGATTTCTATTTTTTTATAATCCATTATCCAGCTATTCGAAAAAGAAACACAAATAGTAATCAATCTGTATTTATTTCAATGGTTAACTAGAGATAAAAAAAAATATTTATAAAATAACTATAGCACATTAGAGATGAATTTTAAAATTCTATCACTAATAATATACTAGATAATTTAAAATAAAACAAAAATATAACGACATAATGATTTACTTTAATCATCGATTAGAGATGTAAATTTTTAATCAATTGTTATTTTATGACTCAAAGTATCTACAGTAAAATAAGGACTAATAATTTAATAGCTAACTATTTAATAAAAAAATAAAAATGAAATGAAAAAAGTTTAGTGACAGAATGATTTTCTATCTTTTAATTAGAGAGTAAAATTTTAATTCGTCTTTATTTAATGATTAAAATTTGATTCGGTCACTAATTCTGTCCTAGAGTGTCAATTTTTTTTATAGTAAATTGAGAGTGTTAAATATTTAGTTTCTATTTTACATATAGATGAATGAGTGAAAGAAATGTTTTATATATGATGTAAGAAGAATGATTAAAATAGAAAGACATCGTATGCTTTTATAAATATAAGATACCTTTGAAATTTAATCGGAAATTTTATAAAATAGTAGTAAGACTTACTATTTTATATGAAGCTATGAATAGAGCACATAAACATGGAGATTAGATCCTCTGGTCGACAATTTTGTGGACCAAGGGATGATCTACACCTAAATTACGACCAGATTGAGGTCACAATCTTATCGTAATTGCTTGTGGTCCATCGATAGGTTCACCTGTTCACCTAGGTTGTAGTTTGGATCGGGGCGGGCTACCGGAGGCCGCAGCCCCGGTCCTAACATTTAGGAGGCCCGGGATAATTCAATCTAAGTATGTTTAAAATATATAATACCTTAAATAAAAACTATAAGTTGTTAAGTTCTTGTGGCTAGAGTAATTTATAAAGTCTATAAGTGGTTGAAGGTTCAAATCTTTGTGCATTGGTGTGTAATATTTTAAATTAATTTTTTCAATCTACATTCGAACTAAGCTCCAGCTAACTCAAGTTTGGGCCCCTTGGCATTTGGGGCCCTGGGCCATCGCCCAGGTTGCACTCCCCTCTGGGTCGGGCCTGGGAGGCCGCTCGTAGGCAACCCCCTATCGATGACCGATAGCCTGACCACCCTTCCACTTCCGACGGCCTCCCGTCCCGATCCAAACTACAATCTAAGTGTGAGGGTGAATCTGTCAATAGATCACAAATAATTACGATCGGATAACAACATCAATTCGGCCGCAATTTGGGTATAGACCATCCCCTGGTCCACAAAATTGTGGACCAAGGGATTTGGACTCATAAACATGAGAGTTCTAAAAATGAGGATATTAAAATAGTTATGTGGGGATGAACAATATATGAAATGAGAACGTTAGAAACAAAGTTTGGGTTATACTTATTAAAGGTAAACTCCAAGAAATATACTTAAGAGCGTATGAATATATACTTAGGTGATCAATAAATATCTTAGTTAGGCGATGTGAGACTTATGTTAAACTAGTCATCGTACACATGCATTGCATGTGCAATATAATACATGAATACGATAAATTGGACTTGGTAAGGGTGCGCCAAGCCTATGTAGTAGTACAACACAGGGTAAGAGTAAACTACTGTAACAGACTCTACCTTATAAAATATTAATTTAATTTTTTATATCAAATATTAAACTGATAAGAATAAATATTACACTTAATCCTAGCCAAAAGTGTTGTCAATCCTAAAATATGAGACTAAAGAGATTATGATAGTGTAATACTTATTATGATTGACTAATGAGAAAAGTTTATATAATATGTCGCAGCTGAGTTTTAAAATTTAGATCCGTAATTGAAATTACTAATAAATATTGAAATTAATTTCGGCGTGAAAAAAAATGACATTAACGTAATTTACTTTTTGGACTTCTCCAAATTAATTGAAAATTAATTAGTAAAGGGTCCAGATTCTTAATAAAATACTAGTAATTGTGCACACGCATTGCATGTGCAATATAATATATGAATACGATAAATTATATTTAATAAAGATTCAGTGAGCTCAGATTCTCTGTAATAAAAAAAATTAATTTAACTTTTTATATCAGATATTAAACTCTGATACCACACTTAATTTTGGCCAAAAGGCTGAGAAATGTGAGTTTTCTAATGTTACCGACCTAAAATATTTATAGAAGTTTCCCTACTTGCGGTGTTGTTAATTTTAAGATGTGGGACTAATGTGGGACTAAAGACTGGATTGTAATGAGAAATTTTTTCAATAATATGCTGCAGATGAGTTTTGAACTCTAAATTAATAATTGAGTAATGAGAAATTTTTTTTAATAATACACGCAACTGAAGGACATTAACGTAATTTCATTGTAGGCTTCACTAAATTAATTGAAAATTAGTTAGTATTGAGGTCAAATTTTTAATAATATAGTAAGATATTGTGCGCGCACGTACAGTATCGAAACATTAGTTTTAGTTTTTTTTAATAATTAAAAAAATTCAATATTTATTTAAATATAAAGCCTATATACATCATTATAAAGTCATATATATATATATATATATATAATATAATTTATTTTTTAAGTAAAAATAATATTAATGGAATAAAAGTTTAATTATTATTGTTTATAAAGTTGATCGAATTTTTTAAAATCGGCGGTTTTTCCAACATCCATGAGCTACCCAGGCGAGATAAGCATTCAATATTTCAGGTTCGGGGTCCAACAAATATGGTCGCCATCTTTGATCGCTTGTTACGGAAATACCCCCAGTGGTAGTTTGGATTAAGCACTAATTAATTTTGCATAGCGAATTATCTAGACAAGCGGAGATTGATTGTGTTGAACTAGAGAGAGTTTGAGAAAAAAAGAGAGACGAAGAAGTTGACCTTTGGGAGCCTTGGAAAGAGATTCTAGGGTTTCAGTTTCATTCTGATGGTAATTGACGTGCTATGAATTATTCATTTATTATTCTCTACATCTATGTTTTGCAAGATGTTTAAATAAGTATCGTATCTACCTGGCGTAATTACAAGGAAGTGTTTTCCATAGTCAATATCCTAGTGCCACTAAGTAGAGAGCATATGCTAGAGAGTCTGGGTCGACAGTGGACTACCTCCTGTCACAAGGCATCCCCGGGTATACATCTCTAGATTAAATAAAACACTTACTAACTTAAAATTAGAGAAAATCCATTAAGGGTGTGTTTGGGAGAGCTTCTGAGAAGCGTTTTTTAGCTTCTAGCTGCATAAAAGCGCTTTTGAGTGTTTGTGAATGTCAGATTCTGCTTTAGCTTCTTCAGCTTTT
>JBAMIB010393734.1:0-10598 GCA_037177415.1 Kaempferia rotunda | reverse complement strand
CTTGGCACCGGGACCAGGCGACTAATCAGTGAATTCAGAAACACTCAGAAAGTTTGGTCTAGTGCCCTCGATCGCAGCAGGCGACTGGAGCAGTCGCGTGGTCCCAGGAGCAGGCGACTGCTCCACGAATTCAAAAACACTCAGAAACTTTGGTCAAGTGCGCTCGATAGTCTCAGGCGACTGGAGCAGTCTACTGGTGGTGATACCAGACAACTGCTAAGTGACCGTTGGGCCATTAAATGCAGGAAATCTCGAAAGATTTAAGGTCGTTTGAACTCTACCAATCGCCTGGTGTTGCCACTAGGCGACTGATGCCGAGAAGACATGAAAAGAGGTTTTCTGTAGTTCAGTTTACTCACTTGTTGTTTTCAAGTTTTCATTCTTCTCAAGTGATCTCTCAATTGCAAATTTCTTCCTCTCTCCCTCAAAGTTTATTCTCAAATCTTGTAAGAGGGAGAGAATCTTGTAAGAAGGTTTCTCCACCTTCGTTCTTTGCTCGAGAAGGAGAAGATAGTAGAGCTTTCATTGGGTGTGTGCGTGCCTTGGATTAGTCGCTTCAAGGAGGTGGAAACCAAGTAAAATCAAGGGGTTAGCATTGTTTCTATTCTTCAATTTGTTTTTACTTCCGCTAACATTTTTGTAGAATAAATTTCGAAGAAAGACTATTCACCCCCCCTAGCGAAACACAAGGTCCTAACAGCTACTAGCTGCAGCAGCTTATTCCGGGTAGTTGGTGCATGCATTCATAGGAGAGAGGAGAAATTTTATTTTAATTTAAAATGAAAAATAAAAAGTTGTTAAATGCGGATGAGAGAGATTAAAAAATTTGAGTTTTGCTGTGTCGGACAAAGTAACACACACACACACACACACACAAACACACACACACACACACACACACACACACCGATAATTTACCAAAAGGCGTACATAACTTTCTGAATTTACAAAAAAGAATATTATACTTTATTAATTACCAAAGAACACACTAATTTATTCGATCTTCCCTTTCTACCCCTCCTGCCAACACATGCTTCTTCAACATCTCTTCCTCTCTCTCGACTAACTCTCTCTCAACCCATAAAAGCAAATCTCTCTCTCCATCTCTCTCTTTTATCGATTTATTTAACTCTAATTCATTTTTTCAAAACACCACCATCTGCGAAGATCGGAAATAATAATGGATAGCATATTTGAACTCCTTTTAACTGTTGGTGCCCTCGGTTGTTTTGATGTGATCAACCAGTTAGGTTATGTCCTGTGGTGTTTTAACCTTGTGTCTAAGTATACAGGAGCTTAGGAACACAAGAAGTCAAATGAAAGATGAGACGGACGAGAAAGATGACACTGGAAGAGAGTCGACGGGTTAGGCACATCCGACGGACAAGAAGCTGCTGAAGAGCACAACGGTGGAGCGAGAAGCACGTGTGCGGCAGCCCAAGGAACGAGATGCTGGAGAGGAAGCTCACTCGAGGAAGAATGAAAAATATAAGTTCGGGTGAGCCCTATTTTGGATGTTTGAGATCATCCAAGCGACCAGAAGCGACCGGCGTCAATCCGGATCAAAGTTAATACGAGGTTGACTTTGACCATTCCGGGCACCCGAACCTAGTCCTGGTGCCAAGAACACCAAGGGTGCCTGGGTGGTCAACATCGCACAGTCATTGAGCGCAATGCTAGCTCAACGTAATCCGAGTGCCCAAATCGGGTCTGAACGTCTGGAAGTGGATAAAGTTTTATCTAGTTGCCATCAGAGAGTCGTCGATGTGGCATCTAGCTGAGGGCACTTAATTATTTGTACTTAATTGTTTATCTTTTATTTGCACTTTATTGTTTAAATTTTATTTAGTTTACACTAATCGTAACTTGGGTTGGTCATATCAAAAAGGAAGAGATTATTGGTGCCTAGGTTGGTTTTGATGTGATCAACAAAGTTAGGTTATGTCATGTGGTGTTCTAATTTTGTGTGTAAGTGTGCAGGAGCTTAGGAACACAAGAAGTCGAGCGAAAGATGTGGCGGATGAGAAGGATGCGCTGGAAGAGAGTCGACGGTCTTGGCGTATCTGAGGGATGAGAAGCTGCGAAAGAGTGCAGAGCGAGAAGGACGCGCGCGGCAGTTCAAGTGACAAGAAGCCAGGGAAGAAGCTCGCTCAAGGAAGGACTGAAAATGGGTTCGAGTGAGCTCTATTTCAAATGTCCGAGATCATCCAAGCGACCGGAAGCGACCAAGGTCAACTTTGGTCAAAGCCAATGTGAGGTTGACTTTGATCATTCCGAGCACCCGGATGATGTGCGTAGATTATGTTTTTTTTTATGCATTGTTTCACGCACATCTACTTATATTTCATTGCATATAATCTATGTTTATTGTATCTTATATTATCATAATAATGTACTTCCCTATATTTTGTGTGTAAATCTACTCTATGCTTTGTTTTCATGATAGGATGGATTTTGGAGCAAAAACAGAGCAAAAATATATATTTTAGTAACTTTGGAAGAAAGATGTCCATCGACGTTTTCGTGTTTCATGGGGCATATTGGGGTCATAACGAAGTCAAAATGGACCAAAATTGTACCCACATGACTCTGACTTGATGAGGCACATGGACATGGAAGATTCTATACAAGACCACATGGGTAAATGCCACGGCCGTGCGTTCTATGCACGGTCATGCAAGGATCCAGACTACAGCGCGGATCGTTCGTAAAACAATCATAACTTTGCGCTCAATTGGTGTTTTTGGGTGATTCAAATTGGAGAATTCAGAAGACTTCCATATCTAAAACTTTTATTGAGACACAGCTATGTGATTCTACAAGGACATGCCTCGCACGGCCGTGGGATTTGCTCTGTTTACAGAAGAAGACCTTCCATGGCCGTGTGGACTTCACACGGCCGTGCAGTTTTGGCCGAGACCAGCCCCGCATGGCCGTGTGAAGTCACACGGCCATGCAGCTTTTGGCCGAGACCGGCCCCACACGCCCGTGTGAGTGCCACACGGCCATGTGGCGGACCGTGGGGAGCAGAATTAAGCCTATAAATAGGGAGCTTCACCCCTTTTCTTGGATCTTTTGGCACCGAGGGTTTGGGGCTCCTCCCCAAAGCTTGGAGAAGGGTTCTCCCCCTTGTGAGAACCCAAGATCTGCACCAAGAAGGCTTCTCCGGCGATTCGTCCACCTCCGGAGCAAGGATATCAACCAAGAAGGCCCGATCTACATTGATAAGCATTCTTTCATCTTTATCTTCTTGTATTCATTCGTGGATTGCTTGATCTATTGTCTCCTTGGTTGTACCTCCTTGATGATGGAGTAGATATTTGATTCTTAGGGATTAGGGAGTAATTATGATGTGAATTGATGTAAACTTTTTGGATATGTTCATTTCCTAATTCAATGAGTTACCGAGAAGGAGTGTTTTATTAGTGGATGTGTGAGAGGGCCGAATCCTTGGATTAGTCACCTCATCTTGAGGTGGATACCAAGTAAATCCTTGTGTTAGCGTTTGGGTGTGTTCTTTGTCAAGTTTTTCACTACATATTTTCAAGACGAAGCAAACAGAGCCATTCACCCCCCCTCTAGCTCCTGTATCAGTCCCAACAGTGTAGGGTTTCTAACTGTTGATGGTGCATGCCTCTGGTGAGTCACATGGCCGTGTGAATGCTACACGACCGTGTGAGATTGATGCATGGCCGTGTGAATGCTACACGGCCGTGTGAGATTGATGCATGGCCGTGTGGCCCCTTGTACAAACCGACATTGTTGGTTTGTCTCCTATTTGCTCGGGAACTCCTCCATAGTTTCTGTATGCATCCCAAACACACTCTAAAGCATGCATAAGATTTGAAAATATGCCAAATTATGTATCCTGCATATAAAACCAAACGAGAGCATATCTCCAAACAAATAGATGTAATTATGCTGAAATACAGTAAAAGAGAGTGCGATAACATAAATCATACATAAAAATATCAAAGTGATGTGTAATAATCATGCATAATAATGGGTACAATCTAATGCATATCACACCCCTAGACTTAAACTTTTGCTTGTCCCTAAGCAAAACCCTGCAGATAGCGTTATGTAATGGTGTAATATGTCATAATGAGAAGCAAATAAGTCTAACTCTATCAAACAATTATAATGATGAGCATGTTCATAAGATGAATTGTTCATGCCTAATTTCAAATTCTCCGTGCTCAGTGCAACAAGTGGTCAAAATTTATCAAGTCTCAATTCCTAATAAAAGTAAAACACCTAAACAGAAAGACACCTTAACACCCCGTCAGACTTGAAACTTTTATTGTCCCAATGAAATTAATGCTGAGGAGGGGAATAATAGTACGGTGGGTAACAAATGCCCGACTGATGATTAATCATGCACCGAGAAGGATGAGGCTGGCCATCATGCAAAGTGCTTTCCTCATGAGAGAACCTAGGAAACTCAAGCTTCTGCCCTAAACATTTGTGGTAATCATAGAGGTCATTAACTTCCTACCTGGTTACATCCATAGAGGGGCTATAAAGCTCTCTATCCTATCTCTCTCAGAGTAATAAGCCGGAGCAAAAGTGGCAAAATGGTCCATAAGTCCCTCATCCATGAAAATTGGTCATGCATCTCATTAAACTGCTTACAAGTACATGAGCAATGATCCTGCAACAATTGATGCGAGGAATTCTGCAAAGTATGCAGAGTGTCAAGTGAGGTGCGAAAATCTAAGAAATCAAAACTGGAAGAGCCCACACAGCAGGGTGAGCAAAAGATGCTTCGCCCGCTAAGGAAATCTGGTCGGTTGCGGGGTTCTGCAGGAGGGTTAATCATGGGAGACACGAGGGGTAGAGGCAACACTAGGCATAGGATCCTGAATGATCCAGTTAGCCCTGTTGCGAATGGTGGTTCGGTCGGGATTAGGTAAAGGAAGAGCAAATCCTTCTCTCCTTACTAAGGCATAGTCATCATCCTCTCTTCAGATCATCTTAATTGCCAAACAAACATCTAGATCAATCATAGTCTTTCCAAAAGTGTATTCTAAACAATCCAAGTTAATTTCTAGATTGATGGCAATATAAGTGATCAAACCACGAAACACAATGGTACCAAAACTAACTCTACTTGACCTGATCAATGCCTGAAAAAAGTGATACTCCACATCAAATGGGACACTATAGACCATGACCCAAAGCATATAGAGTTCAACTCGCTTCATTACCCCATCACTCTCCGCCTGACCAAAGATTGTCTCATCAAAACACGGTGGAGGTATTGAAAGACGGGGTTCTGAATATTGGATGCTTTGGACCTTGAGGTATCATGATCCTTAAAAAGTCATGTGATCTCCTGCCAAAAGGTATTGCTACTAAATCCATAATCATCTCTCTAGCTGCTTATAATTGAAACTCAAAATAACTATTGAATTCATAAAGACTCCAATGATAATCATGTGATATGAACCCCCCACCAACAAATGTGATGAAAACTCGAGAACAATAATGGATATAACCCCAAGAACTAGAAGACAAGAGTTTGCGTCTTGACCCATAACCGAGAATTGGAACGGACCAAGACTACGAAGGAAAAAGAAACGCCACACCCGAGGGTGATAAGTTTCGGAGGATTGAACACCACAAGAGTACACTCGATAAAGTCCAAAAAGTTTTTTTTTTTCAAAAACTAAGAGATCACATCTTTAGACAGTTTCACACAAAACTAAGTGCCCTCCCTACAAGAGTTTTCTCCGTTATATAATGGGAGCAACAACTCTTAGTCTTCCATACTTAATTACCACTACTTAAAACAAAAATAACTCTCTTCCATACTTAATTGATATTCTTTAACCATCATGCAAAGTTTTAATATCCATGCAAGACTCTTCATTTCCATGCAAAGTTCTTTAATGCTCTTCCATGCCCTCATGCAAAGTTGAATTATTATGAATCCCTATGACATGGATTATGCTTTCACCATCACTTGGGCTTATCTTGGTCTCTTTTTGCTCATAGTCTACCCAATATTCTTGATTAACCCATTTAGTACTTCCTTAAAATGCTTTGCCCGAAGTCTTGTAATTGACCCTTCTGGAAGTGACAATGAATCGCTTGTTTGATGTGCATTATTACAAACAATTCCTTGATGTGCATCAGAACCATATTCATCTTTCATTCCTCTCACCAACCAAAAAGTAAGACAGTTCTCTTAATCCATTATAGTTCACATCCTGGCTCTAAGACAAGAAGCATGTCGATGCCTAATGAAAAAAAAAAAATATATTAATCAGGTCAGATAATGAACACTTGGTAAATCAGCCACTAAATCAGAAAAGAAGCATGAGTGGTACTAAGTTTCAGTCCATCCTGATGCACAATTGTAATACATTCATGTTATAATCACATACAACCAAGCAATTCCTGAGGATTCATATTTCAAAGGTTTAAAGAATTGCAATAGTCACTATCCATAACCAAGTTGTTCTACAAACCAAACTCAAATATCTAAGTTCTTCCTGAAGCCATCACCTCCTCCTCGCATGGAATTCTCCCTCCGATTGCTACTTTCCCCGTCAAACAATTCGGTGGTCGGTCGCAATGTTCTTCTCCCCATCTTGAACCTAGTGTTGTTGTGCTTTCTGTAGCTCCCCATTGTATCTCTCTGAAAAGCAGTGTTTTCAACTACATTAGAACTATGACGAGTACTAAATCCTTGGTCCCTGCTGTTGCCATGGTTTCTGGAACTCATATTCTTCCGCACAGAATTAGCTTCTTCAGTCTCCAGCTTCAAGTTCTTCAGGTTTTCGTTAGTTCCATCAAATTCTTTCCAACCAAATCTTTGCTTTCGATCAGAAGCTGCCATTTTTTTTCTGGAATCCGTAGCACCGCCTTCTCTCAAAGAAATCTTCCAATCTTTCCTTGCAATTTTATCTGGAGTGTTGAAATTCTTCAGAGGTCGTGAGTTCTTTGATGTAAAGGTCGTATTTTTATGCGTCTCCACGTCCAGATTCTTCGCTGTGACTTCGGTAGATTCATCTTCATGTGAATCCAATGTTCTTCTTGATCTCCTCCTACTCCTTCCGCTTCCGCCGCTGGGAATCCAATCATCCGTTTCTCCGTCCTCGCTCGGCCCTGCTGCAACGCCGTAGGGCTTAACGCTGTGCACGGCGCCGTTGGGGAAGAACCTGGCCGACGGCAGCCCGTCGACGGGCGAGCGGAACACCTGCGGCCCGTCCCGGTCGTTCCACATGTCGAAGCTGCCGGGGCGCTGGAACCGGTCGGCTAGGGCCCTGAGTTGGTCATCGGCGGAGACGGAAAAGAGATTTGGGGCGCGCTCGACGACCTCCCAGGGGCGCTCGAGCTCGGAGGCGGCGGCGCGTAGCTCCGCCCGCTTGCGCATCTCGTAGAGCTGCCGCTCGCGGCAAAGGCGAGCCTTGAGGAGCTGCTTCGCTTTGTTGGCCTGCATCCGTTTCCACTGCCACTTGGATACGCCGCCAGGGTACGTCCGTGGCCCGCCGCCCATGCGGATCACGAGGTCTCGGCGCCCGCGGAGGGGCTGGAGGACAGAGAGTTGGTGGGCGCCGGAGAGGAATCGGGTGGAGGAAAGGGTCGAAGTGAGGACGGGAAGGCGAGGGATTGAGACGGCGGCGGGGGAAAAAACTAGAGACCGCATTTTTCTGGTGTGGAATTGAAATGGATGAATTGGGGAAGAACACAGCGCGATTTGCACAGGATGAAGGATGAATAATTTCATATCGCGTCCCAAACTTTACCTATTGTCTAAAAATGCCCTCGTGAATTTTACGATCATCTCCTTACCCTTAAAATTCTAAAGCAAATTTACTAAAACGAGCTCTTACTTTTCGGAAATGCTAAAACTTAACTTTCATTTTGCTCAAAGCACTAAACATTTTTAAAATTATTTTCGGCAGAAATTAAAAGGACGCCATTTTTTATGAGAATCATTAAAGTAGCGTGCGTTTCTTTTTTATTTTTAATAAAAGGGCGACCCCTCTCTCTAATCCCCACATAAAATAAAACAACTATTATCTCCTACCCTGCCACTTGGTTCCCATTAGTCACTTGTATAAACATGATAAATCTATTTTGTAACTGTTATAATGTAGATATTGCGTAACATGACAAATTTGAGTTGTAGTAATTATGGTTTATAATTACTACAATGTGAATGTCATTGAATAAACACATCTGAGTTATAGCAGCTACAGTTTCATAATCGTAGCTACTATAATCTAAATATTAGGTGAATAAATTTGAGTTGTAACAACTATAATTTCATAATTATTACAACGTGAATATTACATGAATAAGTTTGAGTTGTAGCAACTATGATTTCATAGCTGTTACAATGTGAATTTTAGGTAAACAAGTCTATCGTAACTGCTACAATATGAATATTAGGTGAACAAGTTTAAGTTGTAATAGCTACGATTTTATAATTGTTACAACATGAATACTAAAAGAATAAATTAAATTCACATTGTAGCCGTAGTTATAAAATCGTAATCGTTACAACACGGACTTATTTTATTTGCATAATTGACTAACCGGTTCTGGATTTAATATGTGTGGCAAAAAAAAAATTAATGTTGCAATGTACTTAATTTAATGTCAAATAATATATTTAAAAGTAGCTATGTATTTTTACAAGGGAAGCTGATAGAAGGGGTGCCCTTTTGATACAAAATACAAGAGTGCCGCCCTCGATGATTCCAATAAAAAAAGGACACCGTTTTGAATTATTACCTAATTTTAAAACTATATATACAATATACATCACTAACCCAAATACGTGTAGCAACCGAAGATGCATGGCAAGAGATTCTTAGAGGTGCAAGGATTACTTTCTAGGATGATGTACATGCGTATCGAAGTCGACAACTAAAGATTGAAATCTACTACGATGTCAATGTTTTAGTCTATGATGGAACCGCAAGGATGTTTCATGGAGCTGCTCCTCAGAAGTTCTTCCGTGATTTGCGAACAGCCTGTTGGATCTGCTTCTCGTGCTCTTTGAGCATGTCTTCCATGTTTCCGCCTGGTGGCATCAATGGGCCAGAGTAGTGAATTCTTCTTAATCTATGTCCATATACCTGCGATGTTCATTTCAGAGCCATCATCATCCAAGAGATGGATTTATTTGGTTGGAATACAAGTTTAGGTCTTACTTGTGCCGGTTCCTTGGCTATGACTATGTCATTCTGCTTATGTTCAGCATGTCGACCTCCATCAAGTTGATTTTGTCTGGAGCCAGCATTGCCTTTCGCGGCAAACGAACCTGAGATGTCTGAGAAATCGGCACCGCCTAGGTGAGGCCGGTACGACGTCTGTGGCCTTAACTGAGGGCCGTTTGGCACCCTCAATGAGGAATACGTCCGGCTTGGAGCGTGACGAGCCTGTTCTTGTTGCCTCCCAGACAAAGTAGAAACAAATGCGTTCGGGTGCATGCCAGAATGGGAGAGGACATTTTGTGATGGTCCTCCAGGAGGTTCCATTGGGAACCCAGAGGCAGCATCAGCCTGTTCGTACTTCTTGCTGATGCTTTTCGTATTCAGATATCCATGAGGATTCTACACAAAAAGGATATCAATACGATATTCTCCAACTGTCCATGACAAGCATATTGCACCAATTTATCAATTCTTTAAACCAAAAGAGCATAGAAATGTTCATATTACCTGCCGTTCTTGTGCTGGCATTGCTCTTTGTGGCCTGACTGATTCAGATGCTTGTCCCCGGGCAGCTGCTCTCTGCCTGCAAAATTCATAAACAAGTTGCCTGTAATTTTACAACTTTTATTCGGAAGAAACAAAAGAGCTCTAAATCTAATTATGTAGGGAGAGGGAGATGTATAAGACTGCATACCTCCTAGCCTCGTCCTGAAGTTTGGCATCATACTCTTTACTTGGAGGATATTTAGGCAAACTTGAAGGATCACAGGCAAATGGCATTGTTGTGAAGAACTGAAAAGTAAAGATACGAGAATTTTGAGCGAACTTTTTGCATAGAAAATGTATGACAAATCTAATAAATTATAACATCCTAGGTTTGCACATAAAAGGAGTTCATATACCTTACTTTGGAGGCCGGAGGCAGCAGTTCCCCTTTTCTCTGGTTCTATAGCAAGAAGATAATCGAGGAGAGATAAAGCTGAAGGTGGGAAGTCTTTGAAGGTCTCATCAAGACAGCGCACATACTGATGCTGAGGTTTGAATATAGTCACATGGGGCAGCTTTGATTTCTCCCAGTACTCTTCTGAAGGTGAACCACAGAGCTTGAAGATCTTGTGCAGTTGTTCCACCTAAAGTGGTGCAGCCATCGACAATTTCAATGAGAAATGAAAAAATAAATTCAAAATTTTCTTTCCATTTTCCTTATCTCAGTATCTCACACTTGAAAAATTTCGAAGAAACTAAACATACCTCAGTTCTTCCGGGCATGATCGGCCTCCCAGCAAATAATTCTGCAAGAATGCAACCACAGCTCCACAAATCAACAGCAGCACCATACTCCGTGGCACCGAGCAAAAGCTCAGGAGGCCTATACCACAAGGTTACTACACGACTTGTTAACTGCTGTCCTTGGTCACCAGT
>JBAMIB010393723.1:0-10598 GCA_037177415.1 Kaempferia rotunda | reverse complement strand
TGAGGGCTTGATTTAATGAAATGAAATTAAAGTTATATTTGACATATAAATATTAGAGTTAGAATGTAATCCAGATTACATGTTATTAATCTGGTAATATCAATTATAAAAATTTATTATTTTTATAATTTAAATTATATTATATTATAAATTTAAAATTAAATAAAATAAAATAATTAATCTTATAATATAATCTGGATCAAAACTTATTATTCTCTCCAAACGCAATATATAAAAGTATCAAAATTTAATTTAAACTAGTGGATTAATGATGGAAGCCATTAAAAATTGTTGTTTAGTTTAGTTAATAATGCAAAACAATAGGTTATTTTTGTCTTTCAACGGTTAGAACAACTCTGCTCCTACTGTGTCACTGCTAGCCAGTGAGACCCCTCTCTCTCTCTCTCACTCATTATTTGCTCGTTTTCTTCCGCTCGTCGCGCCTTCGTCTTCTCACCCGGTGCCTTCGCTGGAGGTCCTTCTCAGCTGGCACATCTCGCTCTTGATCTGCTCGCCGGCGACTCCAAATGCTTGGTTGAGGTACGAGGAGTTTATCTCCCTCTCTCGTTTAGCCCCTTTTATCCATTCTGCACGACATTGCATACGGAATCTGGGGTATTTTATCCATTTATAACTGCAATGGAGAATGGAGGAGGGGGTTGAAATCGTTGATCTAGTTACAGATCTAAGGGAAGGAAGACGCTTCGTCCTCTTTTGTTGCTCTTCAGATGTGGGCTTTGTTCCTTCCGATTTATGTTGGGAGTGGATACTGCAATTGGTTTGTTAATCTCGTTAGTTTCTTGATGAGGAAGTGGAAAGTTTTCTTTTTTATTTTTTCTCTCCTTTGTTTTGGTAGGTGCTCCGTCGCCTGTCATTGGATCTGCGTTTGTTGAGGTGAATTTATAGAGAATCTTAGATTGGGCAACAAAAAAAATATTAACTTTGTTGGAAGTTTATGGAGCTTGGTTTTTTGATATGGCCAAAGCTTGGATCTATCTTATTTGTTGGTTGAAAATGACATTTTCTAGGATATAAATGTTTCCTTTAATTCAGGGTTCAATTTTAATTTTGTAAACTTGACGAAATTGAATTTTCTTTTGTTACCATTTTGGCATGTTCCCTCTGCATGCTCTTATGCTTCCTGTGTCCTACTTATAAACAGTTAAAGACTCAAAGTGATGGATTTGGTTGAATGTTAATCGCTAAAAGTGCCTCAAAATTTACTAATTTGAAATGGAAATGTCTATTTATAGCTTTTCTTTTATGGTCCATTCATCTGGACTATGGTTTACTGTCTGTGTAACTGAGTTCATGTTTTTTTTAATAATTCCCTGATTAATCCAACCACATCAATCCGCTGCTTAGGTGCATACTTCATTTTGAGTTTGTAAATAAGTTGTTGTAGGATCACCGATTGTCATATAGATAATGAAATATGTATGTATGAACCTTCTCTCTCTCAAATAGCTCCTGGTCATGGATATTCCTCAGTAAAAAAATTTTGGGCGTGAAATAACTAAATAGGTTTACTTTGCATTTTATATACTCTTACTAGTGCCCTTGCGGTTATAAATTAATACAGTTTTAAATATTGTCACAGTGAACATAAAACATAAATCATGAGTTCTTAATTTTTTTTTCTTCTTATAATATGCCTGCTTCTCCATGATGTATTACATTATGTCGTTATTATTGTATATGCCTTATGCAAATGTCAGATATTTATTATCATCCATGTGCTTTAAACAAGGTTGAATAACTAAGAAATATCAATGTAGCTAAGCAGTTGCGATTTTTGTTTTCTTTGCATCTTTGAACAAGAACTGTTGGTATATAACACAAATGAATGGCACTGAGTACTCACATGGATAGAAGATTTGGTACTACAACTCAGTTGACGTGGTTTTCATTTATTATCTGAAAATTTTAAGATATACTAAAGATTTCTCCACTTCATTCTTATAATTTGTAATATTGTCAGGGTACTGTTCTTGGTGTGCACTTGTGCACCAAACCTTCTAAAATTCTCATTAAAATTTAAATTGCTTTAGTGAACATGTGAAAAACCTACAACACTAAATGTCAAACACTGAAATTAAAGGAAAACAGTTTATCTATAATATGTTTTCTGTTTATTCCAACTCAAGATAGGTGAGCAAATATTATTGATCAAAGAGATCAATAATGACTTTTTTGTTACCACAAACATATGTTTCTCTGCAAATTTCTTTTCCTCCTTAACTTTGCATGGAATTTGTGAACAGCTATAGAGGAAAGTTCAAAATTGGACATGTTCATTATTTGCTAGGTAATTATCCATAATTATGAAACATGGAATTTAATTGAATAGAAAGAAAGATTCTAAAGGATGTAAGTGTTATCATATTTGGAGAGAATCTTTTTGCTTCCGATTCGTGTACTCTCATTGTTCTCTTTCCTAATTGATAGCCTCCCCGGGCTTATAATTCTCATGGGATATCTAATTTTTTGGATTACATAGTAAAAGTGGATCTCTTGCCACTTTTGTATTTAACAGAATTGTTTCTTGAAGTAGGCTATCGCTGTTTTTCTCATATGCCAATCACCTTGATTTGCAGTTTGGGTGAACTTAATTTTCTAGTTGGAGAAACTAGTTTTTGTGTATAATTTGTGGCTTCCTGCTATGTTCTGATCACCGAATCATTTTGCAATCCACCAATTGTGGGATTATCTCACAGTGTTATTCATTAACTTCTTTTTTTTTTTTTTTTGAATGAAAATATAGTTTTGTTAACTTGATCATTTCTTTGGTAAGCTTCTGATTTCTTTAACATTTGGTGTCTTTCATTCCCTCAGGCATTGATTGAATAAGTTTGATCTAATTCCTAAGGTAACTAGTAGACATCCTGGCCAGCTTAAAACTTCTATGCAATCCAGGGCAATGTAATCACAGAATTTGAAGGACAACTTCAACTTAAGTGGCTTGTTTAGGAACTCACTGTCAAAGAAGGGATAAGGAGATAATGAGTATAAAATTGTTGGTTTCAAGATATCAATAAATAGCAATAGTTGCAATTACTAATTCTACGTAGGCTAATACAAGTCAATATTCAGTAAGAGTTTATAATAAAGTTTTATGCTTTTTTTTAAGGGGCTAAAAACAATCTTCTTGATGTTTATTTCAGAGTTCACTAATATTCTAACCATCGCTACATTATCATGGAATGCTGTTGTCTTTCATTATACAAGAAGCTCTTAAAAATTTCTTTTGGCTTGGTTAGGCAAACCGATACCTATTTTCTTTTGTGCGATTTCTAACTAAGCAGTGCACATGGAGCAGTCTGCTAGACTATGCCTAGATGTTGAATTTGTCTTTTCACTGACCCAGTTTGATGGTACTTTGACAGGTACCTGAAACTTCAATTCTGGAGCTGTTCTTAATTTGCAATTAGCAACGCACTGAATAAAATGATCCATCTCTTTGCTGTTGTTCCCTGTTGTTCTCAGTAATAATTAGCCAACGGTCAGAGCTCTCAAGATCTGTAGTCTTAATCCTGATGGGCTCTAGGTTTCCATCACACCAGCTGAGCAATGGCCTTTACGTTTCAGGCCGGCCCGAGCAACCTAAGGAGAAATCTCCTACAATTTTCTCCACGGCCATGCCATACACAGGGGGAGATATAAAAAAATCTGGAGAACTTGGGAAGATGTTTGAGCTCCATGTTGAAAAGTCCAGAAAATCTGGTCCTCTTAGTAATGCTCCTTCAAGAAATAGATCATTTGGAGGTGCTGCTTCCCACTCAGACCCAATCATGCCTAATGCTTCATGTCAGGGAAGCTACCCTAGTTCTCTGTCTTATGCAACTCAGAATTCCGGCTCTTCACTAGTCACTGGTGGTTCTGGTAGACAAAAGTCCAATTCTGGACCACTTAAACATGGAGATTCAGTGAAAAAATCATCTGGACCTCAATCTGGATCTGGCACCACCCAACCGTCTCGTCAAAATTCTGGCTCTATTCCAGTAGTACTTCCAACTACAGGTCTCATCACTTCTGGCCCAATTTCTTCTGGGCCACTTAACTCCTCTGGAGCACCCCGCAAAGTATCGGGTCCACTGGAATCAACTAAATCAATGAAGCTACATAGTGCTTCCATAGTCCACAATCAAGCTGTCACTAATCTCAGTCAGGAGAATAATTCTTTGTTCATGGGAAGCTTGCCCAAACCCATCCTTTGGTCTGTCATTTTGCTGTTTGTGATGGGTTTTATTGCAGGTGGCTTCATTCTTGGTGCTGTTCACAATCCAGTTCTACTTCTTGTTGTTGTAGCTATATTCGGTGTTGTTGTTGTGCTCTGCTTTTGGAACACTTGTTTTGGAAGAAGAGCTGTCTTGACATTCATTGCCCAGTACCCTGATGCTGATTTGAGAAATGCAAAAGACGGGCAATATGTGAAGGTCTCTGGGGTATGTAACCTGAATTCTTTATTGTTTTCCCCTCCGATGCTGGCAAAAGGTGGAATCCGCCACCCCAGCGGCCCCCTGAGCCCAGCCCCACAGGATTTCAGAGAGAGTAAACCACGGTTAAGCTGGGCAGGTAAGTGGTCTGTAGGTCTCAGGATTTCAAACCAGCAGCAGAGGGTTTTTAATCCTGCGTGCTACTGGCGACCTTCGACCCCACGACCTCATGCTGGCAACCCAGGCCACTTACCAGCTGATCCAGCCCGTGGGGGCATTGTTTTCCCCTCCGAGAATTTATAAGTGGAGGATTTTTTTCCCCCTTCAATTAGCATAATGCATAGAGAGTTTTGTTGGGTCAGCGCTTTTTGGTTTGACAATTTTCCCTCTTAATTTGATTGCTTGTCAGTTTCATTGCTCCACGCAACTAGATATATTAACATGCGATTCTTATAGGTTGTCACGTGTGGAAACTTTCCTCTTGAGTCATCCTATCATAAGCTCCCTAGATGTGTGTACACATCCACTGGCCTTTATGAATACAAGGGTTGGGACACAAAGAATGACAATACTGGACATCATCAACCTTTTACTTGGGGATTGAGGTCGATGGAGGTATTGAACCCTTCTTTGTACAAAGATGATCAAATTTAAGTAACCAGCAGAATTTTACTGCCATAAAATGGAAATTTTCAGACTTGAGTATACATTTGTTTCATATGTTTATCTTGATCATACACTTCTAATTGTCTTATTTGAAACTCTATCAGAGGCAGGTGGTTGACTTTTACATATCAGACTTTCAATCCGGTCTAAGAGCTCTCGTCAAAGCTGGTTATGGTTCTCGAGTAACTCCATACGTTGATGAATCTGTCGTTGTTGACATCAACCCAAACAGCAAGGACTTGTCTCCTGAATTTCTAAGCTGGTTGCAACAGAGGAATCTTTCTTGTGATGACCGCGTCATGCGCCTGAAAGAAGGGTAATCTGCAATTTCTGCTACTAAATACTGCATCAGCATAGTTAACCTTTTATTTCTTTTTTTGACCCTTTCAAAACCTTCCTTGTTTATAGGTGCTACTATCACAAGTGTCTTTTAAAACCCAATTCTAACTTACCTTCCAACTCTGATAATAGCGTGATTTATTTTGCATTAGATTTTTTGTGCAAGGTTCATTCGATTGTCTGATCTTTCTGTATGCAGTTATGTTAAAGAGGGCAGCACGGTAAGTATAATGGGGGTTGTCCGGAAGAATGAAAATGTTCTAATGGTAGTTCCTCCTCCCGAGCCCTTTTCAACGGGATGTCAATGGGCCAAGTGCATACTTCCAGCAAACCTTGATGGAATAATATTGAGATGTGAAGACACCTCAAACGTCGATGTCATACCGGTTTAACGAAACACAAATGCTGCCAAATATATTCATTATTATAAATGGCATCTCTAAATTTGTTTGTTGGTTGTTTGAAATGATTGTTATCTTTCAGTTAGGGGCGCCTTGATTCCTCAGTCTGTATAGCTTGGTGTTCCCTCTTTTGTTCATCAAATGGGAAGCTTTTGTAAGAAGGATGACTCAGAATATCGTGTTGTTTAAAGGAATACCGTATGTCGAATAATTATCATCTAGTGTTTTGAGTAGTTGAGTTGGTACCATTAGTGGTTGTTTAAATATCTAAGCTAATTATTTATTAGTAGATTCCTAATCCTTCACTAGATTATAATTTTCTTTCTCAAATTGTGCAATACTTTAAGCATATTAAACAGGCTGTTGGTGGTCAACAGTCAGAGAGTATGTTCAAGAACTCCCAGTAAGTAACTAATTTTATACTACTACTACTACTAATACCAGTTGTTGTTATTAATATTTTTATGGTTGTCATTTTGTTCAATAAATATGTTTTGACCATGGAAAATCTTGTTCAGGTTAGAAGTAAAATGTACCTTAGAATTTGCATTGCAGATGTCATGATGGTCCGCTTGATAGTTTCATTTTTTTTTCTTGGATAATTTAGATGTCCAACCCTTAGACCCAATTAATTCGCAAATTTAAAAGCGCAAGCGGTCCCTTGTTTTTCATTTCATCGGATGAAATGGTATTTGATCTTCTAAAAACATTTTAATTTTAAAAATTTCTGACACCATCACCACCTTTAATAATACCAACCTGAGCCAATAGGTCGAAATTAATCTCTGACCGGTGTAAATGTCTATCAATATCTAATCTCCCTGTGGTAGGATAAAATATCTTCATAATTTATTTGCATGTATTTTATCATAGGATCAATAATATTAAATCATTGAAATGAGCGACATCTCTAATAATATCAACTCCAATAAAAAAAAAACACAAGCAAAAATCTAGTTTATTGGCAAACTTCTCTATTCATATTTGAAATTGTTAAATTCAAATTAAACTTAAACATATTTGATAAATTTTTAAACTTGAATTCCAATCCATTATATTTTATGTGATTATTCATACATTAAATTAGAATCGAATTCTATTTATTTTAACACCATTTTAATTTAAACACGTTCAAAATTAAATTTGAATTTAAATGCTATAATTCAATTCTGTTTAAATTAAAATTTGAATAACTCTAGCTAAACATGCATTTGAAAGCTTCAAATTGAATTCAACTATAGCATATGTTTTTTCAAACTTAAATATCAATATTTTCATAATATTCAAACTTAAAAATTGACTAATTCTTAAAAGGGGCAAATTTAATAGTCATGATATGAGTAGATTTATATAAGTCAGATAACATGGAGAACCCCCAGAGTTCCGTAAACGTGATAAACCCAACACCTGAATAAGTTATTGGGTGAATGATACAATGAAAATATGAGACTTACTTGGGCAATATGTTTACGTTGGAGTCGCACGCCCAAATGTCGCCCTCCACTTCACGAGCAATTCCATTATGCAGGTTCTCCCCGCCGGGATTCGGAATGCTCAAACCCGACCTGATGTCAGTATTCTTTGCATCTCCATTCTCCAGCCCTATGTTGTGTGCTTGCCCAGGAGCTGGAATGGGAATGTAGTTAGACTCGTTACCTTGAAAGTTGATGGCTGGGAGGAAATCCGGTGATGCTCGGGATGGCGGTTGAGGATCGAGAAAATTTGGCGATCGGAGATTGGTCTGTAGTAGATGGTCTAGATTACAAGCTAAGGTGCCCCTGGTCACCATATCTTCTGCCATCTGCACCTGAAATGGTGTGACAATATGGTTGAGTCCTTTAGCAATTACGATAGTATTTGTATAAGTTTCGTAATACATTTAAGGACCTGAACTACCTTAATTCTTAGTGTTTCTACGTTTGACTTGAGAATCCGATTGTTGGTGATGGCTTCGCTGAATTCTTGATTTGCGGAAGTCAGTTGTTTGAATAAAGAAGCACTTTCTCCTCGGAGTTTGTCAACCTTACAAGGAACAAGATGAAGATGCAATGATACAGAATGAACATATAATAAAAAATATTTCTAATACACTCGTAAAATGTGAAAAATGAGTCAATTCACCTGCAATTCAAGATCAGCGAGATGAGCTTGCTTTCTCTTTCTTGATCGTCTAGCAGATTCTCGATTGGACACCATCCTCAACACCAAGAACAAAACAATAACATCAAGCACAAGGAAAAAAAAAAAACTGTTGCCCCCTCCTACAATTTTTATAAACAAGAACAAAGATTCTATTATCTAAGGTGGCATTTGTAGAGCCACATTATGTAACGACTAAACAAACAACTTAACCATTTTGGGAAGAGTGAAATGTTCAATCACTACTTTGCATACCTCCGCATGCGCTTATTGTCCATAACATTTGTGCTTTGTTCACATAACCCACCCTCTATTTCCAAGGATTCCTCATCTGATTGTTCAGATCCACTTGCTCCAAGGGATTGATTTGTTGTTGTCATAAGCTTATTTGATGAAGCTGGTGTCTCAACTAAATAAGAATAAAACACCGGAAAGAAAAACACTTTATATTGTTTGGTTTGATATGAGTCTTAGGATAGCGAATTTTTAAGGAGTAATAACAACATTATGCGGTCGTTTTAGTAACTCCATCTATAAAGGAGAAATCGAAAACAAAACAAGGACAAATGAGAGATTCAGAATGTTATGATTCCACAAGAGTGAGAACATTATTAGGGAAAACTATCCTTTCAAACATTTTATGAGTTAAAGATATTACTTCAGAAAACAATTTTTTTCTATATAAAAAAATGTAACTGAAACTCCTTTGGAAAAAAAAAACAGTTGGTTGAGTTGACCTGATTCAATAAGTTCAAGGACTGACCTAGTTGATCAAACTAAGTTAACCAAGTTGGCATGATTAACTCAATCGGGCTGATCCAACCAACCAAATAGCCAAATCGGGTTAAACTATTTGGCCTAGTCAACTGACTAATAAAATCAACTAACCTAATCAATTCTGCTAATTAGTGGAAATACCTTTCTTCATTGACTAGACCAATAGCTTCAAGCTAAACTTGACTAACGTAGCTGGAGAAACTATGCTGATATTATCGGCTGGCCTGATCAAATCATGGTTTTGGACCAACTCAATATTCAATCCATGTTGGCTCAATTGGTGTGAGTAATTGGTATTAGTAATTGGTATGTGTTGAATTCACCAGTTGACTGGTGCGAACACGATCAACTTGGCTAATGAAATTTAGTTCTACACTTTTACTTTATCATTGTTGGTTGATTTGAAGTGTCTCAATTGGACATGTAGATTGTGTTGGAGCAATCTAGGTATCCTAGGTTTTGATGTTTGAGCAAAGGTTTAAGTTAGATTATTGTTGTATTTAATATGCATTGTGAGTATGCAGAATATAGGTACAACAAGTGAAGTCCAGGTAGAGACTTGGCGGTGTAAGTTCAAGGGGGAACCTTGACGGTGTAAGCCTAAGTGGGAGTTGGCAAAGGAAGACCCGACAACAAAGATCAAGGCCGATGGAAGCCCTTGAAGGCAAAGCATTAAGGATGAGGAGCATCCGAGGGGCGCAAGGTTGATGGAGGAGGATAGAAGGCTAGGTCTAGGTTGGTCGGGTGAGGACGAATGCTGAGGGAATTGTACTTGGGGGTAAAACCCAGGTTAGAGTTTAGACCAGTCAATCGGTGCATGTACCAGTCGATTGATAGGTTAGTCGACTGTTCAGTCGACTGGGAGTGAACAAAATGCTTCTATTTGTTCAGCCCATGAAGGGCAGTCGACTGGTGTGTAGAGTAGTCGATTGGTCCCTTTAGGGTAGTCGATTGGTAGTCAGCCGTTGGAGTGTAGCAGTCATATTTCCACGTGGGACCAGTCGACTGATAAACTTATCAATTGACTGGTAGCGAGAGTTTTCTACCCGAGCTCTATTTAAGAGAGCTCGGGAACCTTTTAAAGAAATAGACTTGGGTAAAGTCTATTGGTAGTCTACTAAACTCAAGTGTGTACGTGTGCATCCGAGAGGTCTCGAAAGTGTTGTGGTGAGGTTTCTCCACCCACAAGGAGCTACACGAGCTAGCTGGAGGTTGTCCGGAGAGTCATCCACCGACGGATCAGGGATCGTTCACCTCACGGACTGCCGAGGAGTAGGAGCTTTATCTCCGAACCTCATTACATCGGTTTGTCATTGCCTGTCTAGTAGTTAGTTTTGTTTTTGTTTATTTCCGCTATGCAACTAACTGTGTAGGAAGACAAGATCACTCTAGCCGTACCGATTAGGTCCTAACAAGTGGTATCAGAGCAAGGTTAGCTCTTCGATGGACTAATCGCCTGGAGGAGCGCGACTAGAGGACGAGATGGAGTCAGAATGTCCTTAGGGATGGGACACTCGGATTCTGCCGCCGTACGACAGCGAAGACTTCCAATATTGGAAGTTTCGCTTGGAGAGCTGGTTCCAGATGGAGTGGAACCAGTGGATGGTGCTGATGGTGTCGTTCGAAGTTCCTACGGACGCAGAACGGTAAGCGTCTCCGATCTCGGTATTGGACCGACGATCAAAAGGAACAAAAGAAGGCAAATAAGAAGGTAATGAGCATTTTAATAGAATTATTACCTTCTAACGTTTTGTGTAGTGTATGTGAGTTTACAAATGCAAGTGACCTATGGAAGAAGGTCATTGCATTTTATGAGAGTCCTCCACGTGGAATTGAAGTG
>JBAMIB010393722.1:0-21042 GCA_037177415.1 Kaempferia rotunda | reverse complement strand
TAAAAAATGAAGAAAAGAACTCCCAGGACAATGGTGCAGCGGTTAAGCCCTTCAAGTGGTTAACCAAACATCTAAGGGTTGAATCCCAACTGTAACACTATAAAAATTTTCCTCCAGTGCGATTCGCTGGCAAGCTTGGATGACCCTTTGTGAACGCTTTCCGATTACCTTAGTGACCGGTGGAAAACTTATGAGAGGTTGGATCGGTCACCTCCAAGATTAATCAGTTCAAAGAGCGGATTACAAGGGAAAAAAAAAGAAAGAAAACATAAAATTTGTTTACTGATGGTGTGGTAGTATAATATTTACATTAGACAAGTTGATCATGACTTGGTTACATATCTACGAGTTGTAAGAGATAAAACTACTACACATAAAAAATTTATATATATATATATATATATCACAATAAATGCCATGTGTATTTTTTGAATTGTCAAAGATTTGATCAGTCAATACATAAGTTCCATTGCTAATGCACAATTGATTAGCTAGCCATGGTCTGATTGATTCCCATGCCTCGAGTGATATCTTTTTATTATTATTATTATTATTATTATTATTATTTTCATATAGAGGAAGATTTTGATGTCTTGTTTGATGTCTATTCTTCAATGTTAAAACATCTTCGCTTTTGTCACATTCATGTTTCTCCCCTTCTATTTATTCCCTGTTAATATGGGTAAACAATCACTTTAGTCTTGCCACCTGTGGATGGAGACACATGTAGAGAGCAGAGTGCTAATGGTGTGAACAATGCATGATCTGGGAAACCAAATTTGATTAGGAGAGCGATAACCATTTGGGCTGGGAGGAATTCTTACAATGGAGGAAAATTGAATCATCCATTAGTTAGATGATGCATGGCTGGACGGCATTGAATGGGCACTCACTCCAAGACCTGTAAAAGGGGGCAATGCCAATCTTTTGGAAAATTCTGGCAGAATCTAAACAAGGCCAGAATAATAACTCCTGATTTGGACATCCTTCGACCACACTATCCTCCATCCACACTTCATTCCACTTCAAGCCATTGCCATTTTCACTTTGTTCCATGACTGCCCCAAATCATCTCGGTATTTTTTTTTGTATCAGTCCGTATTCCTTCTTTGTGGCCCAAGCTAGTTAATTTTGGATGAACCCCCAAGCAATTATCACAAGTTGAACTCTACTATGCCCTGTTCCTCCTACCTCTGTCTGTCGGCTGAACTACTAAATCTACTTCGGGCGAATTCTTCTCGGCCTAACTGTAACTCTAGAAAACTATTCCTAACTTGGGCTTCTCTCTGACTTGTTCCCCATTGATGTCCAGTCCAACCGTAGGTTCAAGCTTATCTGGAATCTGTTACAAATTCACAATTAGAATTGTGAATTCATAGTCACAATGTCGTACAGAAAAATCTTTCTTTTCCTGATAAAATATTTGATTTTTTTTTGTTTTTTTAAATATCTTTTATATATTTGCTAAGACATCTCTTCCCATCAGGGAATTCATGAGGATCACTCCCGGACTATCCAAAGGCAAGCCATGACTAAAGAAGCTGCTGATGAATCTCAATAGGTTTCAGCCACTGCCCCTGCAAAAGTTGCTGATGTGAGTGAAATGATTGATCGAACCGACAAAATTTATGTTAGTGTGGGCTCTGTTACTTCTGTTGGTGGAAGATTTCCATAAGTGTGAGTGACCGCAGCTTTTTCTCCACTAGAGCTACGTTAATTTCAATGCTCTTGGTCAAATTACCAAGGTTAGTTAAAAAAAATAGACGTAACCAATCTCAATGTGTCTGTGGCCGAGCCAACTTAAAACGAGAAATATTGTTTGGTCGGGCTTTGAAATTGTGGTTTGAGTTCATGATCTTGATCTCAATTTTCATTGGGCAATGCATATGGTCATATCTGCTAATTTCTAGATCCTCACCGGATTTATTTGGTTATGGGGTAGTGATACTGTATGGTGACTTGATGCCATTTTTTTTTAAAATAAAAATTTTGAACTGGCAAATGGCAATAAATAAATTTTCCGTGTAATCTTCATTAATATTCTTATATTTTGATGAATAAAATTTCGAAATATGAATCTTTTTCCATAAAAATAATCAGATGAAGATGATTTTGCTTATTTTAAAATATTTTCCCCAGCTTTTCCCTAGAACTAGAATTGAACAACCGCACATTTGTACCTTGAGCATTATATTTATACCATAATAAAAGATACAGGTTAACAAAATGCTTCTCTATTCTGAAAAAAAAGTCCTAAATTACTTTAAGTTGGTGGATACAGAGCACTCGTTCGTCAACTTCATCTCGCCAAAACCCCTACACAAGAAACACTAGCGTTCTCGACATCATCATCATCCAACTGGAGCAACTCGTTATCATGCTGCACTCTGCCACTTATTTCCAGGCATAAACCATTTCTCATTCTAATGTTTGGTTTCCCTTTGGCCGGAACCCTTCTGGCACCTGTTTCGACGAAGACCGGCTGAAGCTTGATGGTCGGGTTAGGCTTTATGCGGTTCGATTCCCTTTCTTCAGGTGGTCTTAGTATACCATAGTCCAAGTCCGAGGCTTCATCCTTGTTCAATATCACCTGCACAAAATATTTACCAGCATGTGGTGAAAATAGATTTAGGAAGATGATGTTAAATTTTTTAGTGTACTGATCTAGTAGAAAGAGTGTCAACTACAAACATATTTCTCCACTAGAGCATTTCAAGAAGAAAGTATATAATGCACAAAGCTTTGTCTATTTTATTGGTTCTAGCAAGCCAAAAAACCGACTAATTCACATTTATCATAATCAAGATGTCTAAACCAAGGGTATACCATGAATATCTGACAAAGAAGGAACAATATAATATGTTACCAGTAGCAAACATTTCAAAAGAAAATTGTAGCACAAAATATCATCAAAAGCAACCTTGCGTCCAAGCAAGTCGAATGTGACAACAACTTTTCCTCTCCGCGCTTCATCAGCTTCCTCAATTTCCTTTTTCTTCTTCTGTATAAGTTGTTTCTCCTACAAGATAAACATTTGTCTGAGATCAGGTTTAATTGCAAATTTAAGGCACTTCCACAAGAATAACGATAAGTTGGAGACAGTGCATTCAAAGAGACTAAGAGAGCATAAAAACTTGAATGTTCACAGTGAACAAGAAGGCTACGTGGTGTCTCAAGCACCTGGTGGAATGGTTCTTCTGGGCGACAAAGTACCAGTATATAATACATTAATAGAAGCATTTCTTAAATGAAGCACTAGAAGGGAAAACCGCGAAGATTCATATCTAAATAATTGATGATAAAGCAAGTCGATTGGAAATCAAATGAAGCTACTCTTTTGTTTTTTTTTAGTTGGCACCATGCATCCAAGCCTTCGGAACTCTTTTAATATTAGAGTAGATGGTGCAAGGATAGAAGAATTCCATCATCAATTGAGTTCACCAATAGATTCACTCCAAAATCAAAGAAGAAATGAGCTCACCATCAACATAACAGAGTTGACAGAGGACTGAGCACTAAATTGCCAGACTTATTCATTCAATTTTACTGACCATAACAGTTCAGGGCCAATTTAGTTCTAGCAGAGAACAATGGAATCTTCTGATGATGATTTGGAGTATTGGTCAACCCTTATCCTCTCACTATCACATTACACTCTATTGCAGATGGAGGATGATGAAAGAGGACAGAGATACAGTGATACAGAACGACAGACCTCATACAATAGTCTCATTATACTTTGTATTATTTTATATTCATGTGAATAAGAATAACTCAATCTAAATGAAATAACTAATTATTTAGTCCTCCTCTGACTTGTCTTACTGGAATACAAAAGCTACATTTTCTTTATCATGAGAAACCAGTTAGAAGTGAGCCAGCTCAAATACAACATATTAAACAGACAGTGCAAAACATCATATTTCTATTCTTTGTTAGCAATGAGTCATTGAATTAGTTGTTCATGTTTTGATAAAGCTTAAAACTGAACCTCTGGTATTAAGAAGGAGATGAGTAAGAGCAACCGAATATCAGACATTGATTAGTCATTTTTGGACAGGCAAATAGAAAGATCATGCATTAATGCATTGGTATGAAAAAAAGAAGCATTTCAAGGAAACCGCAAATTTGATGATGATGAAATCCAGAAGGTTTAAGAATTAGACCTCCGCAGACAACCAGCTATTTCCTTCAATCTCGTAATAGTCACTCTGATCATCAATAACTTTAGTCCTTGCTGCAGAGTTCCTATCATATTCTACAAGTCTTTTTGAATATGCTTCTGCTGCAGCTTCAGCTTCAGAAAGAGGAACTGCCATGTCTGATAGACCAGCATATGTACTCCCTTCTTTAAGCACAAGCGCACCACAAAAATTACAGGGACCTTCGCCTTCCTGTTCACATACTATCTTACCACAAGATAGGCAGTTGCTTACTAGCCTGTGTCGTCGAGCTTGGCATGAACATGGCTTACCTTGCTGGAATACAACAGTACCTTTTGCTGCCTCAGCGAGAGTGATAACTCTGCCACCCTTTTTCTTTTTTGGAACAGCTGAGTTACCTTTAGAGGCACCTCTCGGCTCATTTTCATTTTGATTGATCGTGTCTTGGATCAATGAAGCATTTGTTTCTCTAGAAACTCTTGTTTGTTTCTTCACTGCAACAATCTTTTCCTCTTCTGCTGGTGGTTTTACGTATGGTTTAAAGTTTGACGCTTTTATGTCAGAGGTCTTAGCATAAGAATCAACAACACCTCTTCGCTTCATGTATTCTTGAATTATAGGTTGTCCAGTTTCCTGGCCAACGATATTCTGCAGAATTGTAGTTGCACAGGAATTACAGCAGTTTAAAGAACTAAGAAATTTAATAGAAAAGTCAATAACAGAACTTAAATAGGAAGAACCCTAAAAAACATGGACTAAATACTGAACAGAATACCAGAATTCATCCCTTCATAACTACTAAACATGTTTACAAATATGTCTTATCCTTCTAAAACATGGAGTTTTATCTGATTCACATTTAAACCATAAAAGATCCTGCTTTTTTTTTAGCTATCTTATTCTTATTGAAGTACGGGTGTTTCAGACCTTACATGAGGTCGTTAGATTAAGTGGCACGCCTTCCCGTGATAACGGAATGAGATCTTCAACCCATATACATCTAAGTCACAATAGGCATGAGGGATGACGGGTGTGAGGGAGAGACGAATAGAAAACCTAACCTAATCATAAAAAAGTCATTACCTTCTCCTGTAATTTCACCAGTAAAGATGATCGATTACCGACATCTATCGCAAAGGAGAGACATTTAGGTGCGCGAGGAGATAGAGAGCTTACGTTAAGGTAATCAGCGGCGTCTTGCGGTGGGGCGAGCTCGCAGAAAGAGACGAGACCATGGATTAGATCCTTGTCGAGGGACAAGCCCGCCTCCATTCTTCCGGAGAGCTCCACCAGCGCCGCCTCCAGCCATTCGCCCGTCCCTGCCATCTCTTCGCCTCCTCGGCGTCTCCGCTTCAGAAGATCCAGGCTTTTTAGCAGCTAAAAAATGGAAGCAATCCCTCTTGTTGGGTTTATTTCGGCCTGTATTCGTTATTGGGCCCTTCGTTAGGGCCCATAATGGGCTGACTTGCCTCTCTTTCTCTGACCATGTTGACTTGAGATTGAAAATCAACTTAGCTCGCTGACTTTGTGCTAAATTGTGTTTGACCATCAATTTAAATTGCCTAAATTTGGAAAGATCGAGAGGAAATCGAGGCTTGTCGTTTACAATTTAGTTCAATCTCTTCTCCCTTTGGTATATATATAAACACTCCTTCCGTTCCTCTCTCTTCCTCTCTCCAACGCCAGGGGCTTCGGCTCCCAAAATAAACAAATCAATTACTCATTTGGTTAAATTTAATTAATTACCCAAAATGGCGAATATTAAGGCAGTGATCGGCTCCTTCGCCGCCGTCCTCGTGGTGGCGGCGATGATGGCCGTGGTCGGGACGGTGTACACCAACCGCCACAAGCCGCCGCCGCCTTCGTCGGATGATCCCATGTCTATTAAATCCCTGTGCGGGCAGACCGATTACAGCGAGCTGTGCATGCGCACCGTCGGCGACCACGTCAACTCCTCTGCCGCCCAGCCAAAAGCCATCATCCGGGCCGCGTTCGAAGCTGCCATGGTTTCCGTATCCGACGCCCACCGCCTCAGCGACAACGTCAGCGCCGGCGCCGCCGACGAGTTCAACCGCAACGCCTTCGCAGACTGCAAGTCGCTGCTAGAGTTCGCCACCGAGGAGCTGCAGGTGGCAATTACGGAGTCCGACGACGTGGCGCGGAAAGCCAACGACATCAAGACGTGGCTCTCGGCGGTGCTCACCTACCAGGAGACCTGCGTCGACGGCATCACTCAGCCGGAGCTGCAGGACGCCATGAGGAAGGGGGGCATGGAGACGGCGTCGCAGGCCACCAGCAATGCCATCGCCTTCGTCGACGTGCTCAGTCCCCTGCTCGATTCCTTCAATCTTACCTCATCAGGGCGGCGGTTGTTGTCGGCGGAAGAAGGCAAGTACCCTTCATGGTTGTCGCAGCACGATCGGAAGTTGGTGGCGGCGCAGTCGAGGGGAGAGCTGAGGCCGAACGCGATGGTGGCGCAGGACGGGAGCGGAGATTTCAGTAGCATAAACCAGGCCCTGAAGGCGATGCCGAAGAACTACGCCGGGAGGTACGTGATCTACGTGAAGGCAGGGGTGTACAAAGAGTACGTGACGGTGACAAAAGACATGAACAGAGTGTTCATGTACGGCGACGGGCCGAGGAAGACGATCGTCACGGGCAGCAAGAACTTCGTCGACGGGGTCGGCACCATGAACACCGCCACCTTCGGTAGCACTCTCTCAATTCCGACCGGTTGAATTGGTCGCCTGCCTAACAGACCAATCATTAATGGTCGTGGATTACAATTGTGCAGCGGTGGTGGGACAGGGCTTCATCGCGAAGTCGATGGGGTTCAGCAACACGGCGGGGCCGCAGAAGCACCAGGCGGTGGCGCTCCGGGTGCAGTCGGACATGGCCGCCTTCTTCAATTGCCGGATGGACGGGTACCAGGACACCCTCTACGTCCACGCCCACCGCCAATTCTACCGCAACTGCGTCATCTCCGGCACCGTCGACTTCATCTTCGGTGACTCCGCCGCCGTCCTCCAGAACTGCCTCATCATCGTTCGCCGCGGCATGGACGGGCAGCAGAACACCGTCACCGCCCACGGCCGCAAAGAAGCCCGCTCCACAACCGGCCTCGTCATCCAAGTAATAAGTATTCGGATTTTTTCCCGGCCGTCGTGTTAGATTTGCCGATCGATATATCCATCACACCTTAATTAATTGAGCGCCGCCATTGACTCGTGATCAGAATTGCCGGATCGTGCCGGACAAGAGGTTGTTCCCTGACCGGCTGAGGATCCCCAGCTTCCTCGGCCGGCCATGGAAGGCATACTCGCGCACAGTCGTGATGGAGTCCACCGTCGGCGACCTCATCCGACCCGAAGGGTGGATGCCGTGGGACGGCAACCTTTACTTGGACACACTGTACTACGGCGAGTACGGCAACCGCGGCCCCGGCGCCGACACCAGCGGACGCGTCAAGTGGCGAGGCTTCCACGTCATCGACAAGCCGACGGCGCAGCGGTTCACGGTGAACTCCTTCATCCAAGGGAACCGGTGGATTCCCTACACTGGCATCCGCTACCTCGGCGGCCTCAAGTACTGAACTCCGACGTATCGAAAACAGACGAAGAATTGAAAGTGCTGAAAGAGGAAATAGATCAGGGAAATGTATCGAAATCTATTCGATGGATTAATTCAGTGATAATTACTCCTTGATTCTTGGACAGATTCTAATCATTTGTCCACTTGTTGCTAAAAAAAAATGCAAATAAAAAAGATTTTGGCATCACCTAATTTTGGTAGGAACATATCTATTTTTTAAATTATTAAAATAATATTTACAAGAAATTTAGAATTAAAAGGCAAATAAAAAGGATTTTGGAAAATAAAAAAAGTTAACTTGCTAGCCAAGCATACCAAATAATAAGTAGATTATCAGGGTCTTCTTTACTAGTGAAATAAGTAAATGTCTCGTACCTTGCCCTCTATTGGGGATCATAGTGGGCCCCACATCTGACCTTTAATCACTCCTTCAAGTACATAATGGAGTGCTCTTTAACGAGATGGAATTAATTGAACAAGTAGATGAGCACTCTTTTTTTAAAGACGAACTCTGAGAAAAGACACGTGTCAGAAATCGACTATGTCATTTTTAGATTAACGGTCGACATTAGTTGGTCTTTTTCTGGGTTCCCAATCGAAAGAAAAGACACGAACAGCCCATCCGGTTCTTTTTGCATGCGTGTCCCTTGAAAATGTAAAATTACTCCAGTGTGAATCTCGCACAGATTCATTCATAAAAAAATTTCTGAAATTTCATTAATACAGTAATATTATTCAAGATTATTGATAAGATAATTGAGCCAACACAAACCTAAATTTATTCAAATTTAAATTGATTTTTTTTCATTGAGTTTGAGCTGTATTAGATATTCATTGTTTTCCTTAAATTGATAGAACTTTTTAAATAGTGATTCTGTTTGTGATTATGTCTAAAAAGAAGGGGATTTAGTGATTTTTTGTGCAACGTCTGAAGGATTGACATGGAAAGTTGTACTTTTTAAGGGGTTGCACGAAATTTGTGCAGGCCAAGGTTTTTTATATAAATTAGCCCTCGAATAGTTGAAGGCTTCGTCCCTTTGCCTTGGGCTTTGCTGCTTCAACTCTGCGATTACGATGACAAACCCGTCGAATTCGATGGACGACGCGAAGAAGACATGCTCGTCGGCGTCGATTGGTTCCGCCGCCACGGATTCCACGGCTAAGGCTAAGGTGAGGATTGCTGGAGCTTGGTCGGGGGCGGTCGAGGTTGTACTGGAGGCCTGGACGCTGCCGATGCTCCGCGAAGAAGTGGCGAGGCGGGCGGCGGTCGCCCCGGAACGCGTCAAATTAATATTCGGAGGGAAGATCTTGAGGGATAACGATCCGGGGAAGTCGCTAGCGCAGTTGGGGTTTAAGAACGACGCCAGGGTGCTCTCCATCAAGCAGGACGACCAGGGGGAGGCGATCGATGATCAGGCCGCTGCCGAGAACGAACGTGCCAAGAAGCTGGCTAGAATCAAGTGAGTTTTTTCCCCTCCTTGCTCTTTCTGCCCTTTCTCCTTTTGAGCGTTTTGCTCTCGCTTTGTTCGATAATTTTTTTACTCGATAAAAAGTTGTTTTGATTTTCGTGAATTACGGCTCTAGTTCAGATAAATTTGATTTAATGTTGCTGCAGCAGCTTTGAAATGGTTGAAACTATGGTTGATCAAGTCGAACTGTTCTGTTATTGTTTAGGGTCGCATCAAAAAATAAAAATAAAAATAAAAATTGTTGTACTGATTTATCGGTTACTCAGAGAGTAGGACTGGGATTTTCGAGTGGAGGTGAGTATTATTTTGTGTTGAATTTGTCATGACAGACAAAAAAAAAAAATTCCCATCTGTATGATTCGCACCCTTGTCATGGACGCAAAAAAGAATACCTAATTCATGTGTGGAAACCACTTCATAATCGAAGTGCATTGGAAATAGAAGTTCTGCATAGTTCTGCCTACTATTGTTGGCCATATCTGTATGTATGATTTTCTATTATGAATTCATCTTTCACCTGTGGCATTGCTGTCATTCCTAAAAACAAGGAACATAATCTGGACACTTGAAGAGTGTAAGAGTGTTAAGATTGATTATGGTCTGCAAAATCCTATTTAGGTTAAGAAAGACTAAGGATTGTATTTGGCGCAAGAAAACAAAAGTCACAAATTGTTGGTAGAGAATGGTACTCTCTGGGTGGACTGCCTTCGATCTTTATTACCCTTCTTGAGTAGAAATACAAAACACAAAGTAGAATTTATGTAAACATCAATGATTTTATAAAGAAATTGAAGTTCAAACTATTTCTAATATCAACTTACATTTGAGGCTGATAATTTTTTATGCCTCCCTTTTAATATTTCATGCTGGATCAAGTATGTGCTGAGACCTCCACAATTTTTTTTCTGCCTCTGCCAGTGCAGTTTAGAATAGAGCACAAGTAGTGAGTAAATAATATTTCCACTTCCTCTAGAATGAATGATTAGTCATACTCATGTTACTGTTTGGCATAATTAATTTTGTAACCTGAGCTAATATTGATTTATGTTTTAAGAAGGCTCAGTCACTTAACTACTTTACAGGGATGCTGCTAAAGCTTTAACTGAAAGGCACGTTGATGGTTCGCTTCCAATGGAAGACTACAGTCTAGAGCTCGAGAATCAGAGTGGTCAAAAAATGGTTTTGGAATCTGAATCAGACCGAAAGTATGATTTTGTAATTTTTTTGTTTGTTTAATATTTTGATCATGGAGACTTGAATGTTTTTGTGGTAACTAATGACTATTATCACAAGAGCTTGATGATCTGGGCAGGGCATTAATGTTAGGTCTAATGCTGCACAACAATGGCAGAAGCCTCATTAAAAAACAGGAGTTTAGGGAAGCCTTGGATGTTCTACTCATGGGAGAGGCTAGTTACCCTACTTCTCAATTATTAATTAATTGTGCTATAATGCTAACAACACGATCAGACCTAAATGAACCCAAAGGAAAAGTTAGCTATAGGAATTGGCATTATACATGATGCTGAAAATCTTATCTTCATTATTTCAGGAGGCTTTATCTCTGTGTGATCCTAAATTTACTGAGGTAAAGTAAATCATTGATTTGTCTGTTGGCATACAAAATATTTGTTGACATTCACCAATTTTTCTGTTTGTTTTCAGATAGTTGACAACATACCAATGCTTCAACTAGATGTTGTGTGGTGCTATTTCATGCTTCAAGACATATCATGCCTGGCAGTGGCTGGTGTACGCCTAAACATGGCTCGAAAGGGTTTTGAACGCTGCCATGGTAAAGATTCAGATCGCTTGAAACTCCATATTGGATATTGACCAGAACATGCAATGTGAGAATCTCTTTGCTCATTTATTTCTATTACATATTCTTAATGTTACCCTTTCCTTGTTTAAATAACATCTTTTCATCTTGGACAGATATCTTAGACTGGAGCTATTGGAAGGGGTGGTGGCTTTTCATAGTGACAACTTCAGAGAAGCTCGCAGAGCTTTGTGCTCTGCACAAGCTAGATATGCACAAGTACTTTTAGATTTCTAATGGCTTTTAGTAAAATATTTTTCATCTTAATTTATAGCTGCAAAAGATCTTTCATCACTTGTGATTGCATACATTAACTATTGATGTTACAGAAAATATTATAATATATTTTTTGTTGTCAATAGATACTAGAAACACTCTCCAAAAAGTCCTAACCCAAATAAAAATGTGGACTATCTGATTAGACCACTGAAAAACATCTGGAATCTTCAAATATGCAAGCCTACCAATCTTCAAATATTGTTTGTGTGTTATATTCCATAACATTGGAAGTCCATTCACTTATTTAACAAACATCTTTTATGCCATCTAATGAATATCAATGCCTTTAGCTTCAAGTACCAGGTGAAGGTTTATCAATACTTACAGGAATGGGTTACAAAGAGAATAAAGCAAAGAGGGCATTAAGAATGACTGGTAATGACATTCAGGCAGCAGTTCAATTCCTGGTTGAGGAGCAAGATAAGAAAATTCTCAGAGGACAGGAAAACCTTCAACGACAAACTGATATTCGGTACAACATTATTCCTATCCACAGAAGCCTTTTATTTTATTGATCTAAGCATGGAATTAATTGTTTGAACTTACAGCGAACAACAGAAATATGGTGCTACTCCTATGAACAAGCCCATCGATTTACAACTGTTCTAAATAAGCCTAAGATGCCTTAGGGCCAGAGAATGATTTAAAACCTTCATGAATCTGTCATGCAGTTCTAAATGAGGTTATTTCATTTTACATACATTTGTCACTATGTTTATTTTTGGTCAATTCCAAGGGGTTATCACAATCTGGAATTGTCTATGGCTACCGAATTGATGGTCCTCAAGGATGGGGACAGTAGTGTCATTCTTCTTGATGCAAAATTAGTTTCTGGAAGGAAAAGGTTTGGGGATGTTTCAGATAAGATGTCCAAGTTCCTTGGAACATATGACTTTACAAGCTCTCCTTTCGACTTGGGTCCTGATTATAAACTTCCAAATATACCTGAGGTAAAACTGAAGAATAGAATCTTACCAAGAAATTTTGTTTTCTTGTACACAGAACCATCATATTATGATTTAATTTTCTTTGTGCAGACAGATCTTGTGATATATGAAATGAATGTAAGGGCATTTACAGCTGATGGATCAAGTGGGCTAGATCCAGAAATTTGTGGGAGCTACCTATGAGTTATTGAAAAGGTAGGTTATTATATATCGTGATAATATCAGTATATGGTTTACTGTGGTTAGACTATTTGGATACATACAAGTTATCAAGCCATTTCTGTAAACTCGGTCCATTAGGATACATACTAATCATGCATAATCTGCAAATTCAGATAAACGAGTTTACGATATATTCAAATGTTCAATCTTTACCATCTATTGATTTTTGTTTTTCTTTATACTTAGTGTAATTGTAATTGTGAATTTCTACTAACATCCACGTTTCCCTACCATAAACAAATACACAGTTGTAGGCACTAGGAAAAGGAAGTACTCATACAGTTCACTCATTCCCACACGTAGCAAAAACACCCTCATCTATTTCAAGCTCATATCCCTTTTTCATTGTTCTTTTCACCTGCAAAACTAACTCAGATTTTGAAACGTGTTATAAAGCAAGACAGGTTTATGCTTGGGATAACCAAAAAATCTCCAATTTGGGTTTGGATAGTAGCATTCTATGATTGATTAAGGTTTATGTTGGTTTAGATTTGATGAACTTATTTGCTTATTGAGTGAATCAGATTGGGTATTGTAGAAAATTCCTGAAAAGAGTTGGGGTTATCTATAGGTGTTTTGATTATTAAGGTTTGTTTCTGATAGTGACCAAATTGGTGGGTATCTAGGTATCCCTAATCTCCATCAGGAAGATCTATTACCTCCTTAATTGTTTTTCCAATCACTAGCATACTTAAAAGTGCGCGTCAACAAGTATAACCTATGTTGGTGAAGAATGAAGATATCCTTCTATGTAGATTTTTCTGTGTTATCCCATTGATATTATCATAAGCTTAAGGATAAAGAACTCAATAGTGTTTTAAGTCTTATGCCTTAATAGTTAGCCTGAGCAAAAAATCTAGTTCCGTTGGCAAATCAGCATAAGCACAGCTGCTGGAGACATGACAAAGACATCTGACAGTAACAGTTCCTGGACCCCCTTCTCCTCCTCCACCATTGCAATTCAAGTATGCTGCTACTCTTCTCCTCCTCCAAGTATCCTCTCCAGTACTTCTTCGACTATCCTCTCTGGTACTCCACCACTAGCTTCTTTTTAAATGGTGCCATGGTGCCACCTGCACCACATATAATGAAACTTCAATGCTACAAGGCATCCTACAGAAAAAAAGTCATGAAATAATTTCCATCTAAATGTTTCCCTTGATGGAAGTAAAGAGGGAATTTTTTTTAAACTTTATTTTTCAAAGATAAAAAATATAAATCAAGCATAGATTTGAGAAGACAATTTTTAAGCTTGGATTTGACCATCATTCCATGCAAAAATGTGTTTTGGTCAAATTGGATAGAAACAAAATGAAAAAAAATCGGAGAAAGATTTTCTGTCTTTTTCTTCCCTCTTAACTTTTCCGTCAAAGGAAGCATAGGAATAGTGTAGCTAAAAAAACTTTCTTTCACCTTGTTTCTTTCCTGGTTTCCTTCTCGCATAGGAAACACATTTAAATTGAAAATTATTTCCACTGTCACGGACCATAAAATTATGTGAGAGATAGTGTATCCATTCTCACACTAACACAACAATGGTACACCACATTGGTTTTGGTGGCAAACCCTATCTAGGACAATGATAATAGTTTCAATAGTCCTTTGGGAGCGGAAAACAATAGTGCGGCGTTGGCTTATGATTTTTTCCGTCCAAGTGGACCCAAAATCCTTTGGGATCCAGGGATATGGAAGCCTTGCATACTGCCCAAACATAGATTTACCTCTTGGTTGTTTGCCCACGAGAAATTGAAAACTACGGACAACCTATCGTATGTTCCTGACAAACTTTGTGCCTTATGCTGCCAAACTGAATAGTCAAATGCCCATATCTTTTTCGAATGTGCTATTACTCAATCACTTTGGGATAAGATTAAGATTTGGGTGGACATCAGATTTGATATCAAAGACATGAATCTTTCGGAGGCACTATAAGGAGAACAACCGAGGAGTCAAGGCCCGTTACCTTGCTGCGACTTCTATGATTTATCTTTTATGGGAAGCACATAATAAAAGTCGTTTTGAGGGAGTTGTGCCATGTATTGAGAGAATGTTCTACAAAGTCCAAGTTCATGTCTGGTGCTTTGTGGACAACAAGTAATTGTATGGTTGTACTTTTGATTTTAGTGACATAATACATTTACCTTCTTAAAAAAAATGATAATAGTTTCAATGCCTCTTCCATCCTCCTCCTCTTCTTATTTTGCTACTTCTGCTGCCACTAAGTTACCAATTCTTCTCCTTTAGCGAAAGTGGGTCATATTGTAGACCTTTATTATCTGATGGGATAGTCTAAGAGGCTAAGGCGAGAACAATTCTTCATCAATGTAACTAGTAATTTTATCCAACTCTACATGGTAATCAATATCTCATATATCTATTACATGGATGAGAGTTTTGGGCAATACTTTGATTACTAAGGTTCAATTTTTTAAAAGCAAAGTGATTAAATGATGAAATTTGAGTTGCATGTTTATGGAATCTATTCTTTTTTCAGTTGCTTTTTTTTTACTCTAGTAGTTAACCTCTAGTAAAAACTTAGAAATTTCCATTGTCATTCCTTAGGCTTGAGACTAATTTTTTATAAACATTTTTTTAGATCCCATATTTGCTGGAACTTGGAATCAATGCTGTGGAATTGCTGCCTGTTTTTGAGTTTGATGAGTTTGAATTTCAGAGATATCCTAACCCAAGAAATCACATGGTATAACTTATTTTACTTTTTCTTCAGGAATGCTAGTTATAGTAGCTATCTTCCAATTTTTCTTCAACTTAGACAGTTGTTACACATATTTATTCATTTTATGTGTGATATTTTCAAGATCAACACATGGGGCTACTCTACGATGAACTTTTTTGCTCCCATGAGCCGGTATGCTAGTTCTGGTGGTGGATCTTTGGTTGCTTCTCATCAATTTAAGGAGATGGTGAAAGCTTTGCATAATGCTGGAATTGAGGTGTAATAAAATTTACTTTCCGTTCAGTTCAGAGATTGTCTATGTGCACATTTAGAAAGTCTTCCATGGAATATTCATGTTAAGTATTTCTGTCCTTGCAGGTTATTTTGGATGTTGTTTATAACCATACTAATGAAGCAGATGATGATCACCCCTATACTACATCATTTCGTGGTATCGACAATAAGGTGATCATACAAGCAAATCACTACACAACCTTAACATAGTCAAATTTACAGTTAAAGTTGACGACATGCGCCTCAATTGTTTTCCTTGTTGAAGAAAATACTTATTATTTGAAAATAATTGAGCTCAAAGGGTGCAACTTCCACTTACGAGGTAGCCAATTATGGATAGTGTAGTAATAGAAAATCAAATCCACGAAAACAACCACTAGCTTTAACAAATACAAAGCTTTTTTTCACTAAACTCTATATATTCATAGAAAAAGCTTATAACAAAGTCCTAATGTAAATTATGTGGAAAATAATAGAAAAGAGGGGTTAGCATAGCATATATTGAAATGATTGAAAATATATATAAGGATATAATGACGAGAAAATACTTGAAGCAAATTAGTCGAATAGTTTCTTATGAAAATAGGTTACGTCAAAGATCCGCTCTAAGTCCTTTTTACATTAGTTATGGATGAACTGGATACATCTACCATGGTGCATTTTGTTTAGAGATGACATTATTTTGGTTGACGAGACACATGGAGGAGTGGATTTTAAGTTTGGATTTGGCAGGAGACACTGAAAGTGAAAAATTTTAGATTTAGTAGAGTAAAATCAGAATATATAGAATTTAAATTCAGTAATAAGATAATTATTAAGATGAGAGATAATGAGTTATTGGTAACCAAAATGTTTAAGTATCTAGGATTGTCTTTGTAAAAGGATGGAGCAATTGATAGAGATATCTTACATAGGATATAAGTAAGATCGTTGAAATAGAGGATGACTAGACAACGTTAAGTGTTCTTTGGATTCTAAGGTATCTCTAAAGCTTAAAGAAAAATTTTATAAAACAGTGATTAGACCTGCTAGAGGTGCGGAAGGGAGCAGTTCAAGTGTGTATTAAACGATGCTACTCGAATATAACACCGAATAAGATGATATCAAAGTTGAAAATAGTAGTCAAAATTGTATGATAGTGCTGCGGAAGCAGTTCATATTGCTAGAGGTGAGGGTTGAATAGCGACCTATAAATAAAACTTAGATTTCTCTTGCTAACGACTTAGTAAGGACACACATTAACAAAATAGATATTGCATAAAATAAAGAGGACACAAATAAATTACTTGGTTTGCGAGTTGCTAGTCCAAGAACCATGAGAGCTCCACTATCTTCTCCTCTTCGGAAACTTGTTGGAGGCGGAGAAGGCTCTTATAACTGTTAAGCGCTAGAGTAAATAAAAAATTGAAAGACAATGAAATAGTCGAGAGTGTGTTATGTTCCTCTTCGAGCTTCAGTCCTTTTTATAGACAGACTATTGTGCTAACGTGGCACCTTCTGGTCAGTCGTAAGCCTTCCGGTCGATTGGATCTTTGCTGACTCGACTTCAGGCTTTATTTACTTCAACAATGACTCATAAAGGACTCTAGATGACTCAACTCCTTCGGGTCACCGTGAGGCTGCTGACATGGCTGTTTTGATCCGTTCGACAACGGGTCCGGCTGATTGTCGACTTCCGGTTGCATAGAATATGGTCAACGATTAGTTTTGACCATTCACTAATTTTGCCTACTCTGGTCTCCTGGATGAATCTATGGTAGCATGGACATGTGGTTGTCAAGACCTTATCTCGCCGCCTTGCGTAGTTTTCCTTTCGACTTCTCGTCCCTTAGATGCGCTAAGCCCTTCCGGCTTACTTTTGTTCGTTCTTCTCGCTTCGTCGAAGTACTTTTTCGCAGTTCCTCGTACCTCAGATATATCGAGCCCATCGGCTCCTTTCTTGTACCTTCCTGCTCGCTTGCTTGCTCCTTTTGACAAGGTTTGCCATCAACGATGTGTGAACTCAACAAGCACCAAACTTAAACTTATTTGACAATACATCAAAATACCACTAGGGATTCTAACATTCTCCTCATTTTTGATGTTTACCCAACTAAGTTTAAATTTGGAAATCACAATAAAATAAGCATATTGCAAATAAGTTAAATAATTCTAACTTCCCTTGCATTTATGCCTAATTTTCATTTCTCCTCCTTTTGACAATAAAAGGGGTTCAAGAAAAAACTCAAAATTTCTCCCTTGTTTGTAAATTTGGTAAAAATATTTTAAAATTAGAGAATTTTGAAATATTTATCAAGTGTAAAACTCAATATTTTCTATCATAGAAAATTAATTTTAATTAAAAATTCTTTTTTCATTAATTTTCTAATTTCAATATACATATTTTTCTAAAAAAATTTTTAGCAAAATTTCTAAGTCTCCAACAATCCTGAAATTTTAGCTACGGATAGAAAACATGTTTTATTTTCATTTTAAAGTATTTTTTTTATAAAATTTCAAACAAAATATTCAAAAACAAAAATTTTGATTTCATTTTTTTAGAAAGGTAAATATATATAAGGATCCAAATGATCACGTAACTAATACAAACTCTAGACTTCTATGAAACGAAAGACATGAATATGAACCTTGCGGGACAAATCCTAGACATCTACGGAAAGACATGGATCTGAACTTTGCGGAACAACCTCTCTACACAAGGAACATTACCCTTAAAACAACAACTATTCCGAGTTTGTCACACAAAAAAGACCATACATGATATAGCCAAGTAGCGAGCCTTCCTCAATATTCGAAAAACCTTGACCGAAAAAATATGATGCCGAATTCCCAGCCAAAACCGCACCTTGTTCCATAACTCCCTCGTGACGCGACATCGGAAGTAAATGTGGGCATTTGGCTCTTCTTGCTGCCTGCATATAGAGATGTGTTTGCATAGCATATATTGAACTAATTAAGATATGTACAAGGCTGTAATGACAACAATGAATACAGGTGGAGAGTTTCCTATAAAGATAGAATTACGTCAAAGATCAGCTTTAAGTCATTATTTTTTTACATTAATCATTGATGAACTCACTAGACACATCCAAGATACAATACTGCGATGGATTTTTTTTGCAGATATTGTTTTGGTAGATGAAACACGTGAAGGAGTAAATGCTAAACTCAAATCTTGGCGAGAACTCTAGAAGTAAAAGGTTTTAGACTTAGTAAAGGCAGAATATATAAAATTTAAATTTAGTAATATTAGACACAATGAGACAATTGTTAACATAGTAGATGACGAGTTGTATAACTGCTAGTTTTAAGTATTTAGAATTATTTTTGTAAAAGGATGGAGGAATTGAAACAGATGTCTTACCTATAATACAAGCGGGATGGTTGAAATGGAGTAAAGTTTCAGATGTTCTTTGTGATCATAAAGTAACTCTAAGACTTAATTGGAAAATTTTACAAAATGGCGGTTGGACCTACTATGTTATATGAAATTGAAAGTTAGGGCATGACGCGAGCACATGAGCAAAAGATGAGAGTTGCAGAGATGAGGATGTTAAGGTGGATGTGCGGACATACAAAAGATGAGCAGGATAAGAAATAACAATATTAGAGAGAAAGTCGGGTGCACTTATTGAGGGAAAACTTTGAGAAACATGTCTAACATGACACGAACATGTACTTAGACCAATGAATGCTCCAGTTAGGTGATGTGAATTATGACAAATGTCCATATCAAACGAGGAAGAGGAAGATCAAAAAATACTTAGTAAGATAAAATTTATTTAAAAATAAATGATAATATAGTAAGGGTAGTGCCCGATGATCTCACCTGGTGGGATAATGTTTTGTTGTTGTTGTTATCACCTTCTGTTGAATTTTACTTGATTGATAATACTGGTAGTACCATGATGTTTCCCAATTCATCAACATAACTTAGTTTTCTGTTAAATGAACCAACCACATTTTTACATACTTAAGAGTTGCATGAACTGGCAGGCAATATATCTTTTTTTTTATCCATAGTTGAAAAATGTTTCCATTGTATCATTAGATTGAACTTGTCAAATTTGTAGTACTTTCAGTGCTCTTTTTGTAAGTTGATAGTAGTTTTTGAGATTTAGTTGACGTGGATTTTGTTTAGTTGCTTTCATTCTGATACTTTAGTTTTGCTTCATTAAAGATCAGTTGGTTGGGTTGTTTTGTACTAATTTTGTAAATGGATCATTGGTATTGGTTGACTGTTCTGACCAATTCTGGTAAAATTACAAATACTGGATCAAATGCTTATGATGATTGTAAATCAAAATCTTGATGGGAGTTCTATATAGGCTGTGGTTTCACATACCAAATTTACTGAAGCTATGAAATTACTGAAATTGTTTAAATTGAATGTCCTCGGCTGCATAATTAAAGTGAAAATAAACAGAAATCTGGGAAGTAGCTATATTGAAAACATAACAATTCTGGCATTTGGAAATCTTTTCAAGGTAAAATGAAGCAACATGACATATCATGCATATTTATATTTTTGGTGAATGGCAAGCAAGCTCCTGGTTCAACAATGTTTAGTCTTTAGTCTTCCCATTTTAATTCCTCCTTTACTCTTATAGGTTTATTACATGGTTGATCTCTGGAATGGTGGTAAATATATGAATTTCACGGGTTGTGGTAAATCCTTCAACAAGACATTTACTCTAAAGCACTTCAAATTTATTCCTGATAGTTACTCTTTGTTTTTAAAACTGAACTTCTGTTTTTGTTTAGTTTATGACATGGTTTGTTTTAGTGTGTTACACTTTTCATCTTTTTCTCTTCTGCTTGAACAAAGCACAATAAAAGAAATTGCTACTAGTTCATTCATTTCATACCCACAATCAGATATGTCAATCTCTCCAACTGCTTCAAATGATTCATCAATTCAAACATCTTCGCAAATCAAGCGTTCTTCCATGGCGGTAATGGATTCTGCCATTGCCATCTTCCCAAGCTCCTTATGTTGTACTTAAACCTAACTTAACCAAGAGTTTCAACTTGATTACATTGAATTTCTCAACATTCTATAGTCTATTCCACTAGGATGTACATTTATTTGCAGAATATATATATATATTCCCAATTTCAGCTTAGATGGATTGACTAGGCTAGTTAAAAATGTTCCTATTAGTGGTTCACTAAAACATCTTGCACAATGGCCTTCTATCCCAGACATTTTATTGCATGTGAGACCCACTCTACCACATCCTAACCTCTTGTCATCTCTTAGCTCATTTTGACTGGGTAGACAATATCATTTTCATTGGTGTTCTTTGCTTCCCATGTTAAGACCTTCGTAATATGTTTCTTAGACAATGACAGTCTTAGGTTAACTTAGACATGGATTAAAATTTCGGTGTCGTGCCGGGCGAAACGGGCGAAACATCCTGTTTCGCTCGCCGACCGGCACCGGCACAGTTCCGACACCAATCCCCTAGCATCGCGACGCCGGCATTAGCTCTGGAGTGGCGTTGTGACGCCAGGGGCCGCGCAGGAAGGACCTTGTGGCCGCGGGTGTCGCGATGCGAGCTCCCGGCTTGTCGCA